>JAMKCH010050172.1:0-11331 GCA_023653785.1 Ophioderma brevispina
AAAACTAAAAACTGTCCATTTGACTAAGTTCCTGACTTCACAGCCACCTTAAGTACTGACATGTGTTTAGTACAGTACGGTACAGGCACATTGCTGTGCATCATGGGAGAGGATTCAAAACACCCTCTGGTTCATTACCAAATAGGCAAGTCTCTTCACACTGCAAATTGATATAGAATAGTGCAGGTGCAACTGCAAACAACACTACTGCAACAGACGCAGTGCATGATGTACGCGCAGTGCACGCTTGTGGGAAGAGGAGCGCGTGTAAAACGTAATTAATTTTACGTACAGATTTAAAAGAAAAGCCAAAAGTTTTGCCTATTAGATAACAAAGTATAATCAAATATTATAAAGGGTTTTTTTTTTTACTTGTGCTCTGACCCATACCTGTGCTTTTAGCTGCATGACTTCCTTGTTCTTCTGGTTCTTAAACTGTTGCCACTTGGAGGCGTCTTCCTTCATCTGTTTCATCAAACGCACACGGGCTTGTTTCATTTGCTATGAACATACAAACACAAATCATCATTTTTTTTTTAGAGTGCCATAAATAATTTGCTCTTGCAGTGTGATGTTCAATCTCTATCCAACAAAATGGTTCAGGTTAACTTGGTCTTCACCCATCATCAAAATTATCATAATTTTATCTTATAATTCTGGTATATGAATGACCAAAACACCACATACATGAGTATTCATATCCCAGAAGTGTATATCCCTACTGTCCTGATGATAACAGTACTTAGAGCGACATGACTGGCCAACATCCCTCGGCATACTTGTGCACACTTGAATGCATGAATGCTTGTCAAGCTCTCTGTGCATATGCCACATACCAGGTAATTATATGATAAATTAGCAAAAGTGTTATTTACAGGTGCTTGTTCCAAAATGTGTATCGTGTTCTCTACTTGATATTAAAGCCTGGCATTTACTCACTACTATCGTCGGAAACAGACTTGCAGTTTTTATGGTAGCAGCGATAATGCATGTTGCAATGCCCTATTCTCTACTGTGCTAATTTTGATGGTTAACCAATAAAACAGCAGTTTTTATCTGTATCTTGAGAAAGAAATGGATTTGAAGGCTGAAATCTCAGGACAAAATATGGCCTTCCATCTGATATCAAAATTGATACTACATCCTGGTTAAGTTTAGACGATTGGAACAAGCACCTTTAAGAAAATGACACATTCTTGACTTTTCTTAAAGAGACACAAAGACATTTCCAGAAAGAAGCGCCCCCAATTTTTGTCGAACCCAGGTTTTTTTGCATATTTGAAAATCTTCCCCCAATTGAAATCAACTTAATTATTATGTAAATAGGCATTTCAAGTTCAGTTTCACGGTTGAGGTATTCTCTCATTCACGTTCAAACAGTAAACACTTCACACAAACTCGACGGGTGGTCAGTAGTTAAGTGAGTAGGCCTCCAGTTCATGCAATGGTATTGATTTCTGTTAACCATAATGGTTGTCCCACAGACTTACGTGTGTGCAAAGTGGGTTTTGGCCATTTTTCGCTATATGGCCGCCATTTTGTTATTTGAGCTTTGTTTTGAATGCCGTTTTCACCAGGTTATAACAAGATATAGTAAATATCTTCAAAGAATTGTGATATGTCCACCCACTTTTGAGTGATTTGCAGATATAAAAGTGTAAACGCTTTTTTGTACCCCACTGTATTAGACCTGTAGTGAATAAGCCGATACGCCGTCTTTAATGTAACATGATGATTTAGTAACAGTTTCCTAAAGACGATTAGAGAGCAGTAATTAAAAACAAGGTTAGCGGTTTTTTTTTTGTACCTATTTTTGTCCATTAACCTTGAAACGTTCTCAGTAATGTGGTCTACAATCGATCAGTGCAATTTGAGAGAAATTTGTATCCTCCAAAAATCTCCTCCTGTCACTTTAACTGACCTCTGTGATTTGGAGGTTAAATACTTATTCAGAAATTTGAAACACAATTTCAAGAATTTTCTAACAACTTATAGAGGTTAGATTAGATATGGGCCAACTCAACTTAATCCCTCATCAGACTTTTCTGTTACTCACCCGTTTTTCATGTGTACAATACAGTTTTTACACTTGAGTCCTACTTGATTGAATTTTAGATCGACTGCTGTAACGAGACTTCAAAGCAGCCTCCAAATTCGAGTACTAGTGCATTGCCAACTCTAATGCATACATCATTGTTCTGCCTCTTCAAATTACGAGCATATGGGCATCTGTTATGTCGTGCGTGACAAACTACCGTGAGCTCTCTATTCAGTTGTGTCACTCTTTGGTCACTCTTCTCTTTCAGTTTCAGCATCTTTCTTGCTCTGTCTCTTCTCTTTTAACTGGGTTTATATGTTCCTCCATTCTTTCAGACTCCTCGGCGTTGCTCGCTGACTCTGGATGAATAAAAAGATAATTTTTGTAAAGTTTGAGTGAAATTCGGATACAATTAGCCATAGATAGTATCTATTTTCTTCGATACTTAGCCAATTTTCTGATATTTATCCAACACTCTGTGAATAACATATTTGATCACAGCATTATCACTTACTGACTGGGGTTTGTTTTTATGTTCATAAAAAAAATATGAATGTCACCTTTACAAAGTTTATTTCAACACTAATGGTATCACCATTACATATGCAGCAACTTCCCAATATCACATATTTATTCAATTTGGCCAATTATGATGCCCCCTCCCCTAAAAGATGCTGCAACTACAAGGACATTGTAAAAGTTTTATTCAACTCATAAAGAAATCCGATGTTGATTCCTAAAATATGATATTGTAATCAGCACTAATAATTCCCATAAACGTTGTGTACAAAATGACCTCTCATCAAACATCAATTTTTCGTCGTCTACACAGCCACTGGTTATTCAAAACTGATTTTTGTCGGGAAGATTATGACTATACCTCTTCACAAAAATGAAAAGGTCATTTGAAGGCTGAAATTTGTTTAGCTACATAGCCTCAAAGATTTGCACGTTTTATACATGCCCACACCTGTTTTAAATTTGTTCTAGAAGTTAGAATTGCAGTTTCCCCAAAGCCCTCACAGCTATACCAAAATGGCCGCAGGTAAAGTCCAAAACAGATGATTTCAGGACTGGTTTGAGTGTCTCCAAGACCAGCCATCACCCCCACAAAACTTCATAAAGCAAAACATCTTACTTATTACTGGATGTATTTGTCTTGGCAGCATTAAGGGCAGTCATCAGGTCTTCTTTCCTCCTCTGAAGTGTGCTAATCTCACCTTCCAACTGATTAATGTTAGTCTGTGTTTGGAAATATAAAGTAGTGCATTGACGATGTTTAATGTTACCCATATTTAAAATGATCAGGTTGACCAGGCATTACCACCCAATGCAGCATTCACATCTAACTTGTGACAAGTTGAATTGTTTTAACCCTTTACCTGGACCCCATTCAAGGCAATTTCGTGGGCCTCGCACACCAGGATTTTAGTGGTAAAGATTGGCCGGTTTGTTGACATCAGCCAACACCTTTTGTGGCATACGCATCGATATCGGGTAACATTCCCTGCCAAAACGCCTAAGAGGCGAGACTTATGTCTAGAAATCAAGGGCAAGGTTCCGGCCCAGATTTTCCCTAGTCTCTCCTAGCTTACAATGATTCCTCTTTCACTGCGCTAAAAGATGAACCGTTAGAAGTGAATCGACGCTAGTTCTAGCCCATTGTTTCCCATTTATAGAGTTGTAGGGCTAAAAAGTACCCTTCAATATGAAAGTTGCTCACATCAAACGGAAAATGCAATGTAAAACATGTTTTATTTAACACTATACAGGTTTAGTCAAAAACACATTATGTTTTATAAATCATTTAACTAGGCCTGAATTTCCTTTCCAATGTTGACTGAACAATCATTTTCCTTCTTGAAGTAAAATGCCCCAAAATACAAATCACACCCCTAAAAATAATGGACCGTCCCTCCCAGTGGCCCCAGGTACACCCTGTCGGCCATTGCTCCTTCCTTAGCTCCTTTTTGGCCCAAGCCCACACTGACGCACGAACTATTCTGTTGTGGGGCAGGACGTAGTGTAAGTCAACCTTGGAAAGGAATCATGCCTCATTTAAATGATTTTATAAAACATAATGTGTTTTTGAACTAAATCATAACACTGACTGATTTCCTTTACACACAATGGTTGACTGAAACATTGCATTTAACCTACGTTGAATGGAATATTTCAACTCTAACACCAGACAGCTCCTACTAGTCGGAGGTGGAACCAAATAGTTTCCGAAGCGCGGCTACGGATGCAGGCCAAAGGATGGGAAAACTGAGCCACCAAAACATAAAGACACATATGTGGACATCAAGAATTGCACATCCTAAATTTGAAACACATAGATGCTCACCTAACAACGGAATCCCTCTGGGGCGAGTGTCATGGTCGGAAACTTAGTGTAAGTGGAATGTTTTTGTAGATATAGTGTTTGTTTCTGCAGAAGAGCCCTCCCAACGCTTTCTTGTGGCGTTTCTACATTTCTGTAGTACACCGACGAAACGTTGTGGGAGCCTTCACGCCACTGCTTGGCAAATTTCGGCAATTGAGATTCCTCGGTGGTAGGCCCCCGAGGAAGTGATATTAATGAACAGAATAGCCCGGGCCCGTTATGGGACCCCGCCACCACCCGCACCCGCATCATTGATAACCTCGGAAATCCATCTCTGGCGATCGTCGTCTTGACTCGTGACCGTGAGGGGCAGCAATGAGTGAGAAACACCCTCATTCGCACCTCGTGAGAGAAGCGGATTGTGGCTGCTTATATTAACTCATTGCCCGAACAGGACACCACAGGCGATCCTCCCGCACCGACGATCTGTTGGCGATCCGGGGTAGGATGATTGTCGAGTGTCTAAAGGAAGATGTCTCTTGGCCTGAGAAACAACTTAACCCTGTCCCTGGAGAACTCTGATGCTTGAAATGAGATGTTTTTTGATCTCAGAGAATCGGTCTCCTGGATGCAAGTTGCGACCAGGAAGGCTGTCTTGAGAGTGACACTTAAGCGAATCCCACTCATCGTTCAAACTGAGGCTTGTTAAGTAGTCCACGACGGTATTAAGTCCCAAGGGGGGACCACTTCCGGTCGGGGGTCCGAGTGTTGTACATCCCCTCCAGAAGAAGACGGATTTACCCTCATCGTTGTGGTATACCCTTCCGCGAAACCCCCTCTGTGATAGCATGATTGCGGCCTTAGATTTCTGGACGGTACTAGTCTTTAATGCCGCTATCGAAGCGTTCGGAAGAAGTCTGCGATCTCAGGCTTACCAGTGGCTCAAGTCGGAGAATTCTCAGCCTCACACCACCGGAAGTGGGTCCAACACTTACTGTACGTCCATCGTGGATCTCCCTCTTCCGTCGGATAATGAGCGAGCCAGCCCTCTGCGAAAAGCCGCTATCTCGCCATCGCTGCCTGTATGGCCACGCAGTCAACGCCTATCGATAGACGTGGCGCGTCCCCCGTCCGTAAGTGAATTAGATCCGGACGGATCGGTAGTCCGCCGCGCAACAAGCCCCGAGACGATCTCCCATTGGCCGACACTCAAAGAGTGTTTCGGGGCCAGAGTGAGCATAGGATGACCCGACATTCCTCCAGCCCGAGTTCGACACTACATGTGGAGAATCGAATCGTGGGAATGCGTAGGCGTGTACCCCGACCAGTCTATCGACAGAGCGGTCGACAGCGAATCTTCCGGTCGTGAGTACGGGTGCACTACAGAGGGAGCTGGTGACTCAGCTGAGAAGCAAACCGATCGAGCCTGCGGAAGTTTCGAATCTCTCGAAGATCGCCCGAGCTACTTGCCGGATCAGTATCCATTCCGAGGCCTTCGTCCTGCCCGCTAACAAAGCGTCGGCGAGGAAGTTGACGGCGCCCTGATTGTGGACCGCGGACAATGTGATGGCCCTGTCCCGACACCCCGCTATCACGCTATGGTCATCGAGAACCCATGGTCCCGGGACCGAGTCCCACCCTGCCTGTTTTTGTTCTATAGGCCACCACCGTGGAATTGTCCGTCTGACCAGGCACAACTGTATTTGGTCACCATCGTCTCGAAATGAGCGAGAGTCTTCTCGCCGGCCCACAATTCGAGACGATTGACATGGCACGTGCCTCGGTCTGGGACCGGCACGTCCCCTGGAGACACTCAGGTCTGGGTAACCCCCCAACCCAACTTCGATGCGTCTGTCGTGATTACTGTTCGCCTGGATGGCGGGGAAAAACATTCCCCAGTCAGGTTGGTGGGCTAGATGACCACCATGTCAGGTGCTCCCGGATCCCGGCAAAGTGATGGGGATCAGACGGGCGTCTGGGTGCCGGATCGGCCTGTAATTGCCTCCCGAGTGCAGTTGAAGCATCCTCATTTGTATGCGACAGTACGGGACAAGAGCGACGAGACTGGCCAGCAGGCCTAGGTAGAGGCGACCAGTCTCGAGCGGGGGCCTGATTGGGTTTGGCCATGGAGAGTCGCGGTTCGAATGACAACCTCCGCCCCGCTCGACCCAAAAAAAAAAACTGTTCATGCAATGCCGTAGCAATTGCAGCCGTGCACCCAGATACCTCAGGTCCTGGGAGGGGGTCAGCTGGACTTCTCATATTTGACGATGAAGCCCAGCCTCTGCACGACCTGGATTGTTTGACGGACCTGCTCGGGCCGTCACCGAAGTGCGACGGGCCGTATATCAGCCAGTTTGTCCAGGTACTGGGCGAGGTGACCCCCTGCCGCGCTGATGAAGGCGCCCACTTCCCCGGTCACAAAGTGAAAACCCTGGGAGAAGTGGAAAGCCGAAGGGTGAGACACGTCCTCGTACCGACTGGCCCGGGGATTGGAAACACTGAGCCAGCACGGTCGGATTTGTTAACTGGGACGTGCAGTAGGAGTCTTCTTTCCGGTTCCATATAAGACGCCCCGCTCCCCTTCAGAGGACAAGCGCAGAACCTGCCGTCGAGAGTTTCCATCCTGACCTTTTGGGCTTGATGAACTTGTGCACGGCTTCAGGTTCTGATGGACTCCAGTCTCCTGTCCTTCTTGATTCCAGAAGAAGTTCGACCAGAACCCCGTTGTGAAGGGGGGTGTCGACGGGAGACAGAGCCCTTTCTCCAGTAGCCCGCCGAGACCTCCTCGAGAAGAACTTGGTCCTTCGGCGGCCCCGGAAACGGGTATGTCTCGCCGTGAAGTCGGGAGGGGGTACCGCATTAACTTCGATCTGGTACCCCCGTTCCACGCTCAGTACCCAAGGTGGGGGAGAGATGGCTGGCCAATTCCCGCACGAACAGAGATAAGCGGCCGCCACCAAGGTGGAGGGACTCCCTCCCGAAAGAGGACTCCCGCCTGCCCTGTGCCCTCAGACTTTGACCCCTCCCCTTCCCAGGCGCCTTGCTTTTTGGTGGTGGGACAGTTCTTCGTCCTGCCTCTTGCTTCTGAGAAGAAGCTGCGGGTGCAGCGGCTTCTTGGTTGGCTGAGGGGGCCAGGCTTCGCCTGCTTGGCGGCACGACCAGAAGAAGAAGAGCGCTAAGCTTAGACTTCTTCTTCTTGGCCGAAGATCTCGCTGAGGAGATCTTCGCCTGGGCCTCCTTGAGCGCCTGCTCGGACGCGACCCGTTCCGCTGAGGCAAGCAGGAGTCCCCGAAATTCCCCGAAGAAACTTCCCGGGTCTCGGCTTGGTCTTCGAGACCTCCAAAGCGAGTTCGGCGCTCAGGAAACGAGTGAGTAGCCGGCGTTCTCACGGCCGGGGCAGCTCAGGCGACGTGCCAAAGCCATCGAAACCTCTGTTTGCCTAGTCACCAGCGAATCCAGGACCATACAGGCATCAGAAGTCTCCGGAGAAGCAGCTCCATCCTCGCCCAACGAGGACCTGAGGTCGTGGTGGGTCCCATGGCGAAATCCCCGGTCGCGAACCAGTAGACACTGCCAGGTCCGCGGGGGTGGGGTGGGGTTGCCTCAACTGTTTCCGCCCAGAAGGGAGAGTAAGCCGTTGGTCAGCGGTGGCCACCCTGGCGGAGCACCACACACCACGCCAGGCCCGTGTGTCCCGGCACGGTATGTCCGGTACCACTCTGGTGGCACTGCATTACGAGCAAGGCTAGTCATGCGAGCGTGTGACGGAACCCGGCGTTAGTCCCGTGAAGGGACACCGTAGCCTGGTAACTTCGGGTCTACCCGCAGCAGTACCCGTGGTGACTCTACTGTATCGCGGTCGGGTCGCCCGAAGACTACCGGGACCACGACAACGTTAGGCATCGACACTAGCAGCGATGGATCGCCCGGTCCCCGGGGCGTCACCATCACCACTCACCACCACCTGAATGTTCACATACGCCGCAACCCCTTGGGTATTGGCACGGGTGAAACCGCCGCTAGCCTTCACCGGTAAAGCCCCGAGAGCCCACCCTAAACCAGGAGAGACAGCGGACGGTACCTGCGTGCTTGACGACCCCAGAGAAGAAGAAACACGCTGCGAAGCAACCGAAGCTACGCACTTAGGGAGCTCCTAGAGCAGCCGAAGCGGACCGAGAGATCCCGGACCGGAGGCCCCGAGAGAACCACCCCCCTTTCCCTAACGAACGGAAGAGAAACCCGCTCAATGGCGACCCTTGAGGCATCAGTTAATCCCATGCAGAAAGAATGCACCGGTCGGGCGGGAGCATGCGAGGGATAACGCAAAGAGGATGGGGATCAAAAGAATGAATGGAAGGTGGGACACGTGCCGAATTTATGCGACGAAATAACGGGGTGGTGAGGTGGGGTGAGGCGAGGCCAGATGGATTACCGCGTGTCAGAAACAGTAAGGAAAAACGAAGGAATAAGAAACCGTCTCGGTAACAGAGTCACAAACGGTAAAGAAAATTTTTCTAAGTCAGGGTTTCAAAATATTTTATTAAATACACAACAAGCCTTATTAAAATATATGAACACATCATCATAAGAACTGTTTATTGATAGTAGAAACCACAAAGAAACAGAACAGGCTAACAAACAAAGCAAGGCATCCAAGCACGCAACACGTGCGGCAAAAGGCGGGCCTTTGTTTACCTTTTTCCCGCACAAATAAGGCCATGCGTTTTGAACTCGACAAACCCAAAAAGGGTGGTGGAGTCACACTGTTTCACTGTGGTTAATTTAGTTTTTTTAATGAATCTTTTAAAGTATAAGAGATATGGGAGTAAATTGGCCATCAAATGGAAAAGCTGAAACATTAATGATTAAGGTTATGGAAAAGTTTCAGTCGAGGGGTATCTTGAACATAGGCAGAATGGCATTCATTCAATTGACGAAGTCGGGGGTGGTGGAGAAAGGGGCATGGTGGAGGAAGCGGTGCGCTATGTACCAATCTCTATGGGAAATGTAATTTTTAGTGCCTTGAAGTGCAAATATGTGATACTTTTCTTAAAATCAATGTTTTTTCAACAAATTTGGTATCATATTAGAGCTGACGTATCATATTTATGTTTACTATTGTAAAATACCTTAATATAAATACAACGCGTAGGCCATTGATAGGCCTCATAGTTATGTTCTTCTCCAAGACAATAGCCCTACATTAATTTAAAATAATAATTAATAACCAGTAAGAAACCCATTTCAGTCGTCGAGTATGATTTTATTAAAACTACGGAGCACTGAACCTAAATGATAAATACCATATAGCTATAAGCCCGATGCAAGCCATTATATATGGATTCTTTTTGCTTCATGTTGCATCCGATGGCATCACATAAGTGAAAAACTAGAAAATACAGTTGATGAATTCGGTCACCAAAACCAATATCCACATGGCACAAAGGTAATCCACCGGCTATTATTATGAGCAACATCAGGCAGGCAATCCTCATCAGTACAAACCAAATAAAAAAAATAAAAAAAATAAAAAAAATAAAAAACTTTGTATTTTGAGATTGAACTTATTAAATCTCGCCCAGATTTTCTTGTCAAATTAGAACTTATACCGATATTATGTGTGCCATTGCCATGTGAGAAACACAAAAAACATTCAAATCTTTAAGATGTCCTGAATACTGTAATGAACTTTACACAACTCTGTGTAATACTGTACAGTGTATGGCCATGAAGAAAAGTTTAAATTTGCTGGTTTGGTTGCAATTATATCGTGCATTTTATACAATTTTGTAATTTTATTCTATCTTAAGCATTTGAGTTACCAATGGCATGGCCATCAGCTACCTTTGCTCATTCAGTGACTTGTGCAAAACCATTTAATCTTTCAAAAAGTGAAGAAGTTTTCTAAAGGGAGAAAAGATCACTAATATATTGTACATATGACCAAAAAAACCATGTGGGAGGATGGTTATTTAAGTCTATTGAAGTTTGCGACAAAAAATGCATGTTTTGTTTTGGTCAGTTTTTGAAAAAGTATATCAGTTTTTTTTGTGAGTGATAACCCCTACAATTATATATTGCCGGAAAGGGCCTAAGCCTCAGCTGCAAGAAAATGACATCAAATCAGATACAGTTGGTAACAAAAGTTTTTTTGACATTATAACCCTGGTTCACTTTCAGTTGACATTTGGGCTCATTAAAATAAATGTAGCATTAGGAATCTTACACGACAATATTTCTGAGTGTTTTTTGGATTCCTTGTTTCAATTTTCCTTTCAGAAAATGTCTACTTTTAGTGTGGTGGGGGGTAAAGTTGAAAGATATGACCATTTGAAGGAAAAAACAAAACAGTCGCAAATTTCAAAAATGGGTCACGCTTATGGTGTGACAAACATTCGCGAGGTAAAACGCTATGGCCAATAATCACATGACCGCATCGGCTGTAAAAAAGGATACAACACAAGAAGCTCTCCGTCGGAGGTATAAATCCATGTATTTTATGCCGTCCAGAGTGCTATTCTAGTTAATAATTCCTATAATCCAAGGTAGTGTGGTAAGTAGTATTAGGAGTATCCGCAAGAGAAACGGCCAGTAGTATAAATGGAGCCGCGATCGGGACACGTCCTTTTTGCTAGTGCCAAAACGAACTGAGAAGGAGCAATGGCGGCCAGGGTGCAACATGGGGCACTGGGAGGGAACGAGTTCCATTTTTTTTAGTAGGTGTATTTGTATTTTGGGGCATTTCACTTCTCCAAGACGGAAATGAATATGTTTCAGTCAACATTGGTGTAAAGGAATCAGTTCAGTGTAATGTTCAAACGTTAGCTGAACATAAAATCCATCCATTATAGGAGTCACACCAGTAAATAACATTGAGAAAACAGAGGCAAGGTCCAGGGCCCCTCTGCACATGAACAGTGGTGTGTAAACTGTACCCTTACAAAATGAGAGAGGGGGGGGGGGA
>JAMKCH010050173.1:0-10553 GCA_023653785.1 Ophioderma brevispina
TACCTCGCTGCACTGGGCGTTGCATTGCAGATATATTGACAATCTCTGCCGCAAACTCCATGAAACTCACTACAAATCCAGATAAAATGAATGTAATATCAATCAATCACTTTATTTCCATATAAACAATAATCAAATAATATAAAACATACTATATACATAATTGCCAATATGGAAGATAAGTCCAAAAGGCCAATAAGGACCCGACAAGGGACTTACCTTGGAAATACACACAAAAGTTCAAAAATAATAAATACCACATTTACAAAAGAAACATGACACAGTATGGACAGGACAAAGGACGGTGCTCGGGACAAAAATAATCATAGTAGAACACGTTTTTCCAATTTTTTTTTTTTTAAATATTTTGCGAGAAATGTTTTTTATTGTTTAAGCTGAAAACTCGGAAATGTTTTTAGGACTTAGATTGTTTTTATTTATTTCTAATGAATTCCAAGAATGGGGACATTTGTACAAATACAATTGTCAGAAAAGTTCTTTTGTTCTTAGTTAAATGAGATCAATGAATGTCTTGTCTGATAGTCATGGATGTCAGAGCGGTTTATAAAAAAACTAGTTATCAAAAGTTATAGGGCATTCATTTCTTGAATATTGAACATAAACACACCTAGTTCGAGAGAGGACATGTCTCAAAAATAAGAATATGTAATTTTGCAAATAAAGGTTGGGAATGGCTTCTGTAATGGCTGTTTGAGGAAATTGTTCTTATCGCCCATTTTTGGAGTTTGCAAAGTATTTAAGTAGACACCACCATATTTCCCCAATATGAGTATTCCATAATTGAGATAAGGCAAAATGAAAGTACAATAAAGAGATGAATACACGAATCCGAATAAACATGTTTTAGTTTGTTCAGACACCAATAGTTCTCGACAATGTTTTGGAAACGCAAAATCGATATGAGTTTCCAGGTGAGGTTTTCGTCTATTAAGACACCTAGAAATTGGTTATTTCACTCTTTCCAATATTGTATTATTCTAATTTGTACATCAAATCGGGTTTTACTTTCACTGATGTCATGTTAGGCGTGCCAAATACCATTTAATTAGTTTTGCTTGCGTTAACTGATAATTTGTTGCTTTGAACCAAATTGCTTCATGCAATTCAGCATTAACAACACTGATTACAGTACTCTCGATGTTTTCTGCGAGTTAGAGGGAATTGTGGTATCATCGGCAAAAAATATATCAAGAACGTGAGGAAGTATTGGTTATATAATTAACATGATAATATAAAAAGATAGTGGACCCGGTATCGATCCTTGCGGAACACCCAAAAACAATATTTTTAAATCCTGATAGTACGAATTATAAGAATCGTATTGTTTTCTATTACTTAAATAATTATAAACCATTCTAGTACAATACCACGACATCCTAATGTTATATTAATAAGAAGTATATTGTGATCAATAATATCAAAAGCTTTGGATAAATCTAGGAATTATACCAACGTGTTTCAGTTCTTTCCACTGCCAGTATTATGTTATCCACAATTCAATAATGGCCTATAGGTAGAATGATTGGACCGAAAACCAAATTGTCTATCATTAAGGATTGCCTTATTGTTGGTGCCGCATATAAAGTATTTGGGTAGAGTTGTTGATGCAGTTTGGCCAAGCACAGTTGGCCAACGCAACTCCTGCAACGCAATCAGTGAAGTAGGACACACCAGTTAGTCATTGCTTAGTTTGGGCATGTGATGGAGAACGGACTTTTGAGTGAGGTGGGTGGTTTTTGAGGAGGAGAGGATGACCAAGAAAGACCATGGACAATGGAAGTAGAGGAGGGAGTAGGAGGTTTGGGTTGAGGGATGGAGGAGCATTGAATGGGCAAGTGGAAGGAGGAGTTTTTAGTAAGGGCGGTTGCTGTGCGTGTGAGGTAAATCTGGCCATCACCATTTCGGGGACAAAACCGGATTTACTACTACTACTATTATACTACTACTAGAGTTTCCAGCCTCATCCTAGCCAGTTAGCAAATCAGGGGCCAAGAATTCTACATTGATATCCATATTAGTTTTGTAATGCATAATTATGAAATCTGACTAAAAGATTCTAATTCTAAAGGTTGATATGGTACAAAATATTTAGTGTTGGAGAGTCAAATCCACTGTTGATCTTTTTTTTTTTAATGAATCTATACTAATAAAATGAGGACGGTCTGTCTGTGTTGCCGATAGCGATTTCCTTATACTTTGAAATATGGGGCTGACATTTGGCATGAATGGTTAGGGGAGGCAGTCTGAATATTGTTATCTTGGTATTAGAGTGACCCAAAAGGTCAAAGGTCATCAGAGGTCAATTGCACTTAGAAATACCCTATGACCATCAATTTGATAACGGACCAACGACCTGAGCACAAAACAAATCTGAGTCAAAGGTCAGCACAGGTCCAAAGGCAACAGGCAAATGTCACACACAGGTCAAAGTCACACACAGGTCAAGGTCAAACACAGGTCAAATGTCACAAGCATAGGTAAAATGTCACACAGGTAAAATGTCACACAAAGGTCAAATGTCACACACAGGTCACATGTCACACAGGTCAAATGCACACACAGTGTCAAATGTCCAAAGGTCAATGTCACACACAGGTCAATCCACACACAGGTCCATGTCACACAAAGGTCAAATGTCACCAGGTCAAATGTCACACACAGTCAAATGTCACACACAGGTCAAATGTCAAAAAAAGGGTGGTGAAATGCACTGTAATGATAAATAAATGGTGAGAAGGCGGCACATTGCATGATTCATCGTGAATGCAACCATCGGATCACCAAATGGCTTGAGTTTGGGTGTATGATCATCTATTTTGATTCATTTTAAGATTGTTACTTACGTAGCTGGCACCAGTGTCTGATTTTTATGTGAACAAACAAAGCTCTCAGACTAGTTGTTATAACCATGAAAAAAAACTAATGGTGGGCTGTCGGAATATTGTCCATTGAGCGCCGCCCAAAAGGTATGAGTATCCTTGGGGGGGCATTTGTAAGGCAGCAGACATATTCTAGTGGCAGAGGAATAAAGGTAAGCGCTTGAACTATTGTGAACAGCGCTATATAATGTCAAATTATGTAAATTATTTTTGTATTATACAAGGTCACTTTTAATATCACTAGCTAATAAAGACACAATCTTCAAATCACTGGGAATATAAAATTGAGAACTTTTCTAATGGTATACATCAATTAGCATGTGCCGCAACAATACTTTGAACCAACGTTGTGTTCAGGGATTTAATATTGCAGTTCGGAGATCGTCAAATAGCACATACAAATGTTATAAGGTTTGACAGCATACTGTAGAAGGACATGGTCTAGTAAACAAGTTGTAATTCAACAAGGCCTTGGGTGCATCCTAGATCTCATAAAGCAAAAGAATAATTGATATTATGTAAAAGGAATAACTGTTTGGGAGACAGGACTATGGATTTAACCTTGGGAGGGGAGGCATAAAGTAGTGGTATGGTAGGTAATCTCTAAGCAGGATTTTAAAAGTCTTGCTGGGATTACCCAGCTGGGATGCTCAATTCCAATTGAACCCTGGAGGAGAGCAGTATGCTGTTTTCAGTCATTAGTGGGTACACAGATCGAATACATTTAAATTGAGCATGATGAATCATGAAAGCATCCAGTCCTTAGGAGGGGACATTAAGCCATCCAGGTACATGTAGTGAGTCACATCTGTACATGTTCATCGCAGCCAGTTTAAATAAGCTAGGATTGAAAACCCCAGGTGTTTCCCAATCCCCCCCACCCGCAAAGAGGCATGTTAGGGAGAAAAAGCACAAACCCTGATAACCATACCCATTTCTAGGGTATTCAAAGAAAAAGACAATTATAGACTTTAAAATGTCTGAGCTACTTTGAGTTTTCCCCAGGAAAACCTCAGCAACAATGCCCCCCCCACAGTGATTTTTCCTTCAAAAGTGGACAGTTTAAGGCGCGTGCATGGAAAACCGTACCAATTGAGCAGCCACATACTGATCTGAATTATGCGACGGAATTATCTTTTGCTTTTAATTTGGTAATGCTAACTTGTAACAAAAATATAGTTGGAAGGCCTAGTATACGAGATTCCCACAATGACATTGAAAAAGATAGTTATGACCATGGCGGGATAGGAGGGGCACATCACTTTTTAATTACTAATATAAGGGGACTTTCAAGCTTATTTTTGGTGTCACTGTGCTACTATCTTCTAATCAACACCGGTAATAGCAGTGTAATTTACAGGATAATTTATTTCTCTTCTCCCAACTTGTTTATTTTTGTTCGATGGCCAAAAAAAAAAGTTGACCTGACAGGATACTGACCACAATATAGCGGGCAACATGGACATAGTTTACAGAATGTTTGGTTTAAATGAACCTCTGTATAACTTAGGAACACTGAGTGCGATCAGTTCTGCATTGGTAAATAGGAATTAAACTCCACATGGGTTTAGCTATTTATGGAATCAAATCTCCGATGCGCACAGGGTAGGGTGCGTTATTTATAACCCAATTATTGCGGGAATCTGCAGAGATGGTAGGTATCAGACCAGGGTATCTTACACATATGGTGTTAACCATCACATTATCTACTACGGCATATTTACATGGAAGGGATGAATTGGGATTAAAGGGCAAGCAAATACAAAACGGGCCAGACGATGGCGGGCAAACCTCATTCAATATAGAAACTCACCCTAACTACAAATATAACAGTGGAGTGGATTTTTCATCTCCAACGATTTTGTGGAATACAAAAAACATATTCCTTAACATATTAAAAATTCAGCATTTTCATCAAGTTTCAGTTTTATGTTTAAGCCAACGGCCAGTCTAAAATTGGGATTTCTTGGCCGTCCTACACGTGCAGGACTGTTGTGAACCACATGCCCTCAATTGTACTACTCAATTTGAGATTGGTGACAGTGGCATTTCTTACAATATTCAATTTCTTGTAATGTAATACAATTCCCTCAAAATAGTTAAGGTTTACAATGATCTACATGTCTTGAAATGACCAAATTGAAATTAATAAGCTGATTTAAAAGGCACTATCAGTGAATTAAATCGAAAATCATACAACATCAAAAAACTTTTTTTGTTCATGTCTGTAAGAGTATGGGTCTCCCAACACACCCTGCAAATTAATAAGACTGAAATCAACTTAAAGCCACTATCAGTCATTTTTTTCCAATTAAAATGAAAATTTTGTCTTAATGTTTTTTTTTACGTTTATGAAAAATAGGGGGCGTAATGCTGTACATCGTGAAAAAAAAATGTAAATCTGGCTACATTAGGACAAAATCCAAATAATTTATAATTGATGTCAAGTACGGACATTACTACAACACAAAACAGAATGGCATCATATCTTGCCAATACTGCTATCTTTTTTGCACGTTCGTGCAAATAATCACTTATGATGGGGGGGGGGCGTTCGCCCCTAGTATCTTGGAAATGGATGATGAATATCATAGATATGACCTCCAAGTCCATTGTGTTACAGGCCCCAAAAACAAGTGCAATGAGGGATTTTAAGGTAAGATTAAGTCATTAAAAGTAGCACATAAAAATATTATAAATTAGTATAAGTATATAATAAAAATATACCGGTTTATGTGCAACGTGTGTGTGAAGCAAATAGAAATGAAACGAAGACTCAGAAGGAAAACAAGAAACCGGAGAAGCGTCTAGAACCTTAGTATTTCATTAAGAAAGTTGGATCTAGGCGATTCAACCCAAGGAGGTAGGAGTGACCATAGGTGGCGCACTGCTTCATAATTATACAGTCAGGGGAGTAGCTGCTTGAGTCCCAAATATATTGTAAAATACATGTGAATGGTAGAGGCCTTTCCAGACTCAGACTAAGGGACTATATTTAGCACATGACTCATATAGAGAGGGCTAGATCCTCTAGAATTATTTGAGAGATATATAAGGCTCTGGTGAGAGAAATGGTTAAAGTATTACAACTATTTACTCATGTATTAGTAGGTTTCTTAAATCGGCGCCAATGATAGCAGAGTTTCCAAGTTGACAGTGACAGTTATCACAGTCTAGTACTAATCTCCATATAGTGGACATTGCCATAGTAGTCTCTGCTCCAGCAGTTCGTCCGATTGGGTAGCGGTGCGGTTTACGTATTTCGTGGCCTCTGGAGTTATCAAGGATAAACAAGCGACAGACTTTTGGACTTTATATTAGTCGACCTCCGAGCATCGGGGATATAGGAGCTGGTTTCTCAGTAAGGACAAGTCGTCCGTGGACACGTCAACTTTTGGAAAGTGAAGTTTTGCTCTGGAATATTCGCCAAGGACTCTTTGCAAGTGCGGCATCTTTAGAGTAATCTTGCTGCAGCCCTCGTCGCGGCACACACAAGTCGTAAGTCTAGTGTTCATTATGAACAATTTTATTATAGATAATCTTTGATATTGATACCTAATTGATGTTTGATTGCGATGATTAAAAAACAAAATGAAATAAATACTTGTTTTAACTTTGTAATCAAGTTCAAAGTGTATTGTCTAGTTATTCAGAGTTTGAATCCGTAGTTTGAGGGGGTTTGGGCTTGGTCAAGGTGAACGGAACAATTGATACCAAAAATACACACATGCCTGTAGGACATCATAGTGCACGGCAAACATGACGTCATCCAAAAAAATCTAAAAAAATTAATGGTTTCGCCTTTTTCAAGCAAAATTGGATTTTTGGCCATATGTGATGTCAAAAGTATGAGCACACATGCTCTTCTAAAATAAATCAATAAATAAGATAAAAATAGGGTAAACGTAATCCTTAAGCACAAAAAATTGATTCGAGTTCCGGTAATTTCAACGGGTATAGCTTTCTTGCACGCAGTGCGGCGGAGATACGTAAGCCGGTATAAACCGTAGGTCGATTGTTCAAATGGTCTTAAATTGAGCGTAAGGCTTTAAAGAAAAAAATAACAAATAGATGAGATACGACACAAAAGTGGAGGGCCCATCCCCCCGGGCCGTTCAGCAATTGTCAATATTTTTTAAGCTTTTTGGGTGAATCCTGATAGGTTTTGATAGGCTAGCCGCACAGTACAAGTTAACTTTTCATTCAAGCTATTGTCAATTTTCTGTTTTTAACTTCAATTCAATTGGGATCTTTTTCTTTTAAAGGCAGCCGCAGAATTCGGAGGAGGGCGCCCTCAATTTCCAAAAAAAAAAAATCGTGTTTTTGGCATGCATAATGCTGTCCATAACTAATCACTGGTGAAAGCTAAGCTTAAATCGAATTCTTCATATAAAACATCACAACTTGTTATAAATTCCGGATCCGGAATTTTGTTACACAGTATCCTATGGGACGTACTACTTACACATAAATGTTTACGCATCAAAACGAAAAATCCGAATTCATCTTCAAATTTCGGGAACTGTGCATTGTTAGGTTACTATCTTTAGTTCTAGTGACATTTTCATTTTACACAAAACATTTTCGAAATCTCGAGTCAGACTTTAAGAGCAAATTTCAGAATATTTTCAATGTCATATGCCTTCAAAATCATGAAACGTTGTTTTAAAGCAATTTTGTGGAGCCAGATAATGCCACAATCCATTTGTTGCACCCATTGGAAAGAACAAACAAGGCTGCTCTTGGTCATTGCCCAACATCTTCAGCAGAAAACATGCCTTTTTTCCCACCAGAAAATAATCTCAGAAACAAATCAGTTTAGATCCAGTATATAGTGTGGACACAGTCCTTGAATTATATAATTGTGGGTGACACAAATACTGTTGGATGATGAAGATAAAAATATACTTGAATATATTTTGTTACTGTAGAATGGGAGTTTGAATTGTGAAAGGAGCGTGATGGTTAAAGGGTCATGCCTGATTGCTAATAGCCGTGTTAAAATGATTTAAAATAAGACAGAATAAAAATATTTTTAAAAAAAAAAAAAAAAAAAAACACTGAAAAAAATGTCGTTGTAGAGTCCCAGCTGCCAGTTAAAAACAATGTGTTAAGAATTTTTAAGAGTCGCAAGTTGAAGGTAACCAAAGGGGATACTAATATTGATACCCACACATAAAAATGTGTAGCAAACTCATGCTGACATAGGTTTTCCAAATACATCGATCTAAAAAACAAATATTACACATAGTGGTGATCAAAGTAAGCCTTAAAAAGGCTTTTATCAGGACTATTGCAAAAAAAAGCGATGTACAATGCATTTTAGTTTGTTCTTGTTTATTTTAACAAAATGGACATTACACGGATTTTTTAAATCCACATTTGTTCTTTCTGCTTCATGCCTCATGTAGTAATTTTCTGAAACTTAAAAAGACCCAGGAAATGGCCATTTTGTATTCTACTAACTTTACATGATGGTTCCAGAGAAAAACTCTTCCAATATATTTACCAAACCATCTCCCCTAAATGCACAATACAACCCATAATTTACTTGTAAAGCTCCCAAAGGTCAACAAGGGAACACAAAATACAAGAACATCACAACTCGATATTTAAATAGAAATTAATGCATGCCAGCAATATCCCAACAAAAATTTTAAATCTAGGAACCAGCAAGATACGAAAAGGTTTGCTTAATGATACTAGTGCCACAAATCAAGATGTACTGGCGAGGTTTTGTCTAATCGAGGGAGGAAACATACAAGTAATTTTCCCATAGGTTTCCGGGAGATATATTAAAACACACAAACACAAAATGATTTACTGGGATTCACGGCATTCTACTTAATTGAGTTTACGTTATGAAATGGTTCTCTCGAAGACCTGCAAAACCTTGAACAAACATTTACCGTTTGATGGCGTATTTCCCAAGTTGCTTGTTTTGCGGATCTAAGGATTAAGGTGCATAACATTCAGTGCACTTCTTCTTGATAAAATCTTCTATTATAGATTCTTTTCAGATTTCAATTGAACTTTTCAAAAAAAAGATGAGTTCGAGACAAGCAAATTACAAGAAAGTTTGATTGTCTTGGGGGTGCATGACACCTGATCTATCTTAGAAAACACTAAACGGCGAATTTCTTCAAGATAGTTACCAGGCTACCACCAAGAGAACACTTACCTACCCACTAGAGCCACTCGCGGCCAGGTTCGTGTATTTTTCCCTCATAGAGGATAGTGTACACTCAGCGGCTGTCTGCACTGGCGTGGAGTAGCTACGTGGTTACACTGGCATCTCAGCGCCGCAATAATTTTCATTTGCCAATTTTTTTTGTTTTTAAGATATTTTTTGGGCATATATTTGCATTTTTTTAGATGTGGTGTATAAGGGGGTTTTTGATGATGCCGATTCGAATTTCGTAATGTTTTTCCAACAGCTACATAATTATCCAAACCACATTCTAAACAGAGCCCAAGTGTATAGCGCCCGCACTCTCAGAATGGCGTCGTGGTAATCACGGAGTAGCTACGCGGTAGCTACATGTCTCTCCGATACGGTCTGATGCACCAAATGGCCTTACCTCACCTAAGTTAGGGAACTACAGGTAGTCATCGGGATAGTCTGTTAGTAGCTACATTACTGTTTACCTAATAACGGTGTACTTTGCAAGCCTGTCTTGCAGCTACTGCCTCGCAATTCGCCCAGTGTGTACTGGCAGTAGCTGGTCCGCGGTAGACACGTGTAAGCCGCCATATCACTATCATCTACCACATGGAAAAAAAGGGGTAAAAGTACAACGGTCGTGTACATACAGTGTTGCTTGTTAAAGTTTAAGTTTTTGAATGCACACAAAATTTACAACTACAGGCCTGATTCTCTGAAATTACATTTTTCAATTGCAATCATACTTCAACATTGTGTGAGTGCAAGATTGTCATAAGTGCACTAGCTCCACGTGATACATCTGTGCGCAGCCATGTATTAGGGGTGACTTTTAAGTTATCTGTCTTTGAGTCAGATGCCTGAGAAATGGTTCTTTCCGGAGACAGTTGCCTGAGATCCATTTCGAGGTAAACTGATCAAAGACCTGGCATAATAATATATTTTATGGGAATTTCGTCCAAATGGCACTATTGCATTTACAACCTTTAGCCATTCACATGACTAACATTTTCTGGAATAAGGATAAATAAGCTACCTCACTGGGGTAGCAGTCAGACTAAGCTCCCTGAAACCCAAACCCAACCCCCCACCGAAAAAAAAAGAGGTGTGTAAGCAAATGATTGCCATTGTTTCCTTAATCAAGATTCAAAAGGTACGGTGTGGGTTGGGGTTGGGGTCAAAAATTTACAGTTCTACATCACAAGGCTTTTAAAATTCATACTTTTCATTTTTAACATGGCCCAACTAACCCTGATCACTGCAGCAACTACTTCCTTAATCAAAAGAAGCTGGTTTGCTTCACTAAATTAGTACTTCTAAACTTAGTCGAAATAAGGTGAAATTGTGTACACATTATACTTCCCAGTTTTTCATCTCATTAACGCTTCAAGATATTTTTGCTAGTGTGTACAGTACAGGTTTTTATTGATTGCTCTACTGGTACCTGGTAACTAGTACTACCTGGTCCCTGGGCCGGCGGGTTGTGGTGC
>JAMKCH010050174.1:0-10313 GCA_023653785.1 Ophioderma brevispina
CCCCCAAAAACGCCCGGAGCACAACCTCTACCCTGGAGCACATCCCCACCCCAGACCACCCCCCCTACCTCGACCACACCACCTACCCCCAACCACACCCCTACTGCCGGCCCACATCCCCATACCTCCGAACCACACCGCCCCATACCTCTGAACCATCACCCTGACCACACCCTTACCACCCACAACCCCACCCCCTTCCCTCGGCAACAACCCATATCCAAGACCACACCCCTAATCACCGAACGCATCACACCACACCCTCGTAATTGTCAGCCCTATGCAATAACAATACCCACAACTACAAAACCCATACCCCGGAACCACACCCTTAGGGACCACACCCCTAACCCCGGACCACACCCATACCCCCGACCACACCCCCCCCCATACCCCTTCAACACACCCCATAACCCCTCACCTCCACCACCCAATCACCCCGGACCTCACCTCCACATATCCCCAGAACACAACCCATAACACGCACCCCCTCCCACACCCATACCCCCGACCACCCCCCATATAACCCCCATTCCCACACCCCACCCACATGTAACCACACCCAACCACCCACAGCCACACACACCCCTACCCTGGATCTAACCCACAGATCATAAGCCCACGGACCACACCCCCATACCCCCGACCACAACACACATACTCCCAAGACCACTCCCCATATCCCCAGACACCCCCACATCACTGTACCACACACCACAACCCCTCACAGTGTCAGCCCATATGCCAGTAACCCCTACCAACACCCACACCCACACTTCCTACGGACCACATCATCCCATACCCCGGACCAAACCCCAATAGCCGCCGACCACCTACACCCTCCCCATACCCAACCACACCCCAAATCAAATCAGTTCGAGCCACCGGATTTCAGCACTTTGTGACGTAACAGATCCCCGGCTCGCTCCAATATTTTTTTTCACAAGTGTCAATGAAAATCATGAAAATAGGTCAATATGCTAATTGGGATTAGCCAATTAACAAGGGGTATTTAGAATGCATACATACTCTTGTAAATGAATCAGTCGAGAATCTGTAGCCCTGAAGCTCCTTCACAAACCCTCCCCAAGTTTCAGCCCTGTAATGACATACGATCTCCAATATTTTTGTTCATCAAGTGGTCAATGAAAATCATGAAAATAGGTAAAATTATTGCTAATAAAGTAATGCAAATGTACTTAGAAAGGATGCATATATACTGTTATAAAATCGCATCAGTTTGAGACTCTGTAGCCCCGCACCCTTTCACCAAGTGTTCAGCCCTGTATGACATATACAGATCTCCAGATATTTTGTTCACAAAATTCAATGAAAATCAGGAAATAGGTACAATATGCTAATTAATTAATGCAAATTATGTACTTCGAATGCATATACTGTTTGTAAATGATCAGTTTCAAGAATCTGTAAGCCCGCACCCTTCCATCAGTTTCAGCGCCTGTGGGTGACGTCCAGATCTCCAGATATTTTGTTCACAACAGTTCATGAAAATCATTAACAATAGGTCAAATTTGCTAATTAATTAGCAAATTATGTAAATAAATCAGTTTCGAGAATCGTTAAGCCCCGCACCTTCCCACAAGTTTTCAGCTCTGTTTGCGTTAGATCTCCAATATTTTTGTTCACAAAAAAGCTTCACGGACGCCCGCCCGCCGCAGACGCCCCGATCATGCTGCCATAAGTCTTTCCTATCGAACGACCCAAAAAGTGTCCAAATTTCATTTTTTTTACTTTAAAATTTTGAAGAAACCGCATTGAACCTCCCCTACTTTTGACCTTGAAATAACCCCTATGACATTTGATCCACTAACCAATACAACTGTCTCAGACGGTCAAGGGGCACCACCCACCAATTTCAGGAACGTGCGACCCGAATAGAACTTTTGGGCAAAAATACCTTGCATACCAACGTACATCAACCAGACAGTTATCCAATCCCTGCTTAAAAATCATCAAAATTCAATTTTGGTATTTTTGTTACAGACGTAGATGTGCGAACATAACCTGCAAGCGGTTGGCTTGAAATCCGTATATTAAAGGACAAAAGCAGTTACTTTTTATTTATTCTGTATTTTTATATGTGCGGATCAAAATTCTGACGTGAGATCAGAAAGCCTTTCGTGGAGATACCAGATTTATAAGCGTAATAATGTGCACCATGGCCTGTACATTTTGGCCTCAAACACAAATATTATTGATTCTTTGTTATTATTACTGGTGATTAAACCACAATCAGCTGTTTAGTGTAGATTTTGAGTCGTATTCCCACTGTTGGTCTATTGAGGGAGACGGTATGACAAAATTCATAAAATACTTAATTTTTTCACTATTTGGTGATTTTGTTCCTACATTAAAGTAGTTATGGAATTGTACATAGTTATCTTTGATTTATAAGCTAAAACATGCTAATTTCCATATTTTTTATTCTCGTGCATTATCGCTGCTTATCCCAAGTGGGAATAATACAGAGCCAGCTGTTGAATTACAAGTGCTACTTCACTAACCATCCTGATCTGTCCTGTCCCATCCCATCCCATTCTGTCCTGTCCCATCCCATTCAGGGGTGTCATTATTGATGTTTGAGTGCCAACTTGTTTATTTGCCCATGGGCAGTCTGCTGACAAAAATTTGAAATTTAAACCAAAAGACTACATTTTAAGGGTTCTACAAATGCGCAATTAGAAGAACCTCAGAATTTCATTATAAAGCTGTCACTATGACCTTTCTATAAAGCCTTAAATATTTTATTTTCCTGTTAATGTTATTCAACAAACTAGTAAGAGGGACATGGGAAACCATAGCATAAATGGTGCAATAGCACATGCATACAGGTGAAATCATTCATGACATAAAAGCAAAAAAAAAGTTTATCTCATACCGCTTCATTTAGCTCAAACCCTTTAAAAGAGCTATGCATTTTAGTCAAAAAAGCTATGTGCGATGTAGAATTTTTTTGGGGGGGGGGGGAATTCTTAGACCACACTTTTTTGGCCCTTCACAATTCACATCCAAATTTTCTTCTTTTCCCTGATCAGTTAAAAATGGTATAAACTCTTGGAAACCTTTAAAAAAAGAAATGCGGTAAAATTAGAATTTTTACACCTATGCAAGTGGGAAGCTTGAGACAAACTTTCTTTTTTCTTTGGCCTAATTAAATATTTGTTCAAGCATTCACTGGTACACACTTTTGACTATGAATGACCTCAAATGACCCATGGATGACCTCTGACCTATCCTGAACATGAAACATCAGGTTTATATTATTCTGATCATACTTGTACTTTGTGTAGCCTATCTGACAAATTTGGAGCAGAGAATGCATTGCAATGTGCCTTTACTGTTATGTACTAAACACATATCAGTACTTACAGATAAAAAGTGTTCCAAAAGTTTAAAAACCACAAGAAATTCCATGATCATGCTAAAAAATTCCTTAAGTACTAACGTTTTGTGGGCTAAAATGAAGTCAGGGTTTTTTTAGTGTTAAGAATAGGATTTTTGTGGGATCACATGACCCTATTGAGGTGAAATTTCCCAAATCTGATGCATTGTGGGATTGACTCAATGCACCCTCTGGAAGCAGCTCATGAATGCAGCTGGATGCACCTGGGAGGGGGTGGTGGTCTGCAGTGAGTAGTGACCGTGTCCGCGAAACAGCCATGCTGATGCACCACATTATTGCCGTGGTGGTGCGGTGAATGGGCGAAGTGCAGAAGCCTCTCAGAATTTACTTTTAAAGTCTAATGCAAAAAATTCTTTTCTGGCTGTGTCAAACCACACAACCTGACTGGACCAATGCCCAAGGTAATATGTATGTTACATATTACACACAGAAATCTACAACTAGGTGCGCGTTGTTTTAAATTACAGACGCCTATATGTCAGAAAAGGAGAGCATGCAGTTATGAGTTCCAAAAAGGCTACGATGATGTGTAACTTGGTGGAAGGAGGGGGTGGGGGGGGTGAAACATGTTTGGGTGACATCATGTGACTTGGTGACGTTGGCCCCATTCACTAACCGTGACGGCAGACGACACTCGCGGTCCTGGGACCGACGATTTTAATAATATAGGGACTGGGGAAAGGGCCAATGTTAGACGGCTGTGCCGAAATTGACTTGGAAGAAAAAAAAAATCAAAATTATCAAGAGTTTTTGGGATACTGATTTATCCTTTAATTTATTTGTACGTATTAGATGAATACTCGATTGAAACAAAATCCAGCAATCTAATTGCATTTGAAGGACTCAAAAAATGCCAGCGAAACATCAAAATGTTGCAGAATTTCTGCACCTTTGGAAGGTTGACAAATTCGCAACGGGTAGAAGAAATCACTTCATTTTTCCAATCAAAAACACAAAATTACAGTTTTAAGGACCATTAGCAAGAGAAACAACTCAACATCACTGCTGAATAGTGTGTGTTTTAATTAAATTTTAAATAACTGTTACAATTTTACTTTTAAAAATTAGAAGTTCTCACCAAATTCCCATAGCGTTAGTGTACTTTTTAAGTGCATTTTAACAAAGATTATCTAAAGATTATCAAAAGGAAGACACTCCCCCTATTTTGTACGGCAAATGATGTAAACCTCTCCTACATCAGCAAATTACCTACGACGCCAGATGGCAATTCTCAACGTTCGCAAGCAGACGGGGGCCGGCCAACGCGTTTTGAACTCGCTGCTGGTTAACACGGTAAGCACGTTTTTGGTGAAAGTTGGGGCACAAAGGGATGAGGTTGTCGTTTCCTTAATGTCAGTGCGTAAATGCGGGGGGCATGTGGCGTAACATCGGGGGGGGCAGGTTCCCAACCCCCCCCCCCCCCCCCCCTACAACTTTGGCCGGAAAAAAAATGCAAAATTCATGGCCAAATAAAAATTCCGCCGTTTTTTTAGCCCTCTGGCCGGAAAAATTTTCCTTTTGACCCCCCAAGAGGGAAAATTTTCCGAAGACTGGGAAATTTTCCCCCTAGAGCGGGCAGGCCCGTTACGCCACTGCTTAAATGTCCCTTAATGGGAGTTTGCAAATCACAAACGATAATACATTCGTCCTTTCCTTTGTCTTTAGGAATAATTTTTGAACAAAATGAAAATTCGTGAAGCTACAGCACCAAAATAGTCATGTTTTCTTCTTTGTGAACTTTCACGCCATTGCGCCACCCAGTGAAATATCCGATGTTGTTGCTTTTACCGCCTCACAGCCCCTTTTCCGTTACACAAAAATAGGGAGTGTCCTTTTTCCTTTAGATATCTTTTATTTAAAGCACTCACGTCACCAAATGCCAAAGCAGTGTCGATTTAGAGGGGTTTACATGCACAGATGCATGTAACATTTGCTCTGTGCATGTAAATGCATGCAGATTTTGTGTGTATCAGCCCTTTTCTTCTGAGAAAAAACCCCATTTTGGTGCCGTAACGTTATATCGAACATTGGTCCAATGCAGTGCAAGTGGGATCATGGTATATGTCTCATCATCAACCGCCAGTCAAATTTTGGTTTATGTCATTTAAAGAGACACTGGCACATTTGGAAAAAATGCGCCTCAGGATTTTTTCAAAATCGATATTTTTGCATGGTTGTAAATCTTTTAATACCTTCAAAATTGAAATTAAGACAATCAAATCAAGCCGTCCATGGGTAAACAGGACGATTTATAATTAATGTCGCCGACGACATGAATCCAGCAGACGACGGAATGGCGGTTAAAGGGTCATGTTCCGATCGTCTTTGGGACGCCCCTGATTTAACCAAAGTAGTATCGATTTATATACAAGAAAGGCCGTTTTCCTCGTTCCTGTCCTGAATTTGAGCCCTCAAATCCATTTCATTCCCAAGAATAAACAAAAATCAACGTCGCGGTTCTCGGAACCGCTAATCCCCTGGCGGGAGCGTTTTACAAATTTTTTAAATATCAGCTGCAAATACCCCCCTTAAACCAAAATCCCCTTAAACCGCCACCCCCCTTAAACCTGGGAACCCCCCTTAACTCGTACAACCCACCACCTTAAACCACAACAAGAGCCCCTAAGCCCAGGACAACCCAACCCCCCCTTAAATAAAAACCCGTACCAACCCCTGAAAACCCGGACAACCCACCGTAAACCCCACAACCCCCGTAAACCCAGACACCCCCCGGTAAAAACCCGGACAACCCATGCAACGTCGCGCATGCATGAACGCCATCGCGCATAATGCCCTGCCGCGTGCATGTGTGCACGTCGGCGCATGTATACGCGTATTATCTGCCACAAACCCTTAAACCAAAAACCCCCCTTAAACCCAAATCCCCTTAAACCCCCCCAAAACTCCCCTCAACCTGGACAAAACCCCCCTTAAACCGGACACCCCCTTAAACCTGACAACCCCTAAACTCGTGCCCCACCTTAAACCACAACAAGCCCCCCTTAGCCGACAACCCCCCCCCCCCTTAACCCGGACAACCCCCTTTAACCCGGACACCCACCTTAAAAACCCCAACAATCACCCTTAAGCCCAACACCCCCCCTTAAATCTGGACAACCCCCCCCGTAAACCCAACAACCCCTTATCTGGACAAACCCCATTAACTCGTGCAACCTACCTTAAACCACAACAAGCCCCCTTAAGCCCAGACACCCCCCTTAAATCACATCCCTATTAAACCCAACAACCCCCTTAAACCTCAACAATCCCCCTTAAGCCCTTAAACCCGGACAACCCAACTTAAAACCAGGACAACCCCTTTACCCCAGACAACCACCTTAAACCCCAAACCACTCCACCTTAAACCAAAACCCCATTAAAACTGGACCACCCCCCTTAAACCGGACCAACCCCCCTTAACCCGGGACAACCCACCTTAAACCTAATCAGCATGAGAGTACATGATTCCCCACCCTTCCATCACGGTCATCAAAATCGGACTTAGGGATCTTCAGATAGTGTGTTCACAAGCTTTTTGGGTAAAAATAACCCCCAAATAACTCATTAATTATGCAATTAGGTACCTAATTAGCATATGCACCGCCCATAATCTAATAAGAGGAAGGGCATGGCAGTCCGATCCCAACCACCAAGTTCACATCACACTAACCCTTATGGTCTCCATGTTATCGCGTTCACAAGATTTGTTGGGTTTAAAAATACCCCAAATTAACTCAGTAATTATGCAAAATTTACGTACCTAATTGCATATTGCCCAGCGCCCATAATCTAATCAGATGAAGGGCATGACAGTCCGATCCCACCACCAGGTTACATCACCATAACCCGTATGGGTCTCATGTTATCGCAGTTCACAAGAGGGGCGTTTAATTCCTTCAAGAAGAGTCCCAATCATGATTCACTTAGGCATTTACATGAATTGCGTAAAAAACTGCTCAGAAAGAAAAACCTAGACTTTACTTACAGGAATTTTATTAATTCCATTTGCTCTGAGTCATCCAAAAAATTTTGGGACATAAACAGAAAGGGCCTAAAGAATGACACGATTGGCATACCCTCACTTAAAAACCGTGGCGCTTTGAGTCAAATTTAATTCTGCTAAAGCCCAATATCCTCAACACACAATTTTCCATCAGTATTCACACAGGAAATGATAGTTTACCCTACTTACCTGACAGCCCTTTTCCCACAATTCCTGACTTCGTATTTCTGTTGACGTGTCATAAGTTGCTTCCGGACCTAATCCTCACAAAGCTAGTGGTCCAGACGGTATCCCAGCCAGAATTCTAAAGGTTGCTGCTGAGGAGATAGCCCCGGCACTGTTACATATTTCAGAAGTATTCCTTGGACTACTGGTGTGAGACCGTCTCCCTGGCTGCGTGCAAAATTTCCCCATATTAAAAAAGGTGACCGTACGACCCCAGCAATTACGTCCTGTTTCTCATTACCTCGATTTGCCAGTTTAAAAACCCTTGAACACATCATACATTCCCAAATATGGATCACTTTGACAATTATCCCTCCTTTCCAGATAAGCAAACATGGTTTTAGAAAACAAAAACTCCATGTGAATCCAATCATTCTTACCCTAAATGACTGGCACTTCCCTCAACACAATAAATCTCAAAACTGATATACATTTATGGACTTTTCAACAGCCTAGACACCGTCCCCCACAACGGCTTGTTGCTTAAACTTCAATTATTATGTATCAATAATAACCTCTTGATTGGATCTCTTTTTTCTTAAGCACAGTGCCCAGAGAGTCGTTGTCGGTGGAGAGCACCGGCCGGGGCAGATGTTGTTTTCTGGCTTACCCCAAGGACCCGGGTTGGTCCCCTACTCTTTTGGCATATATTAATGACATCCCAGACAACCTTCTTCCAAGTCGGTTTTTATTTGCGGACGATTGTGCGTTTACCGCCAGATCCTCAATGCTCTTGATCACGCCTCTACAAGAAGACCTGATACCCTTCAGAAAATGGCAGGAGCGACATGGCAAATGGTCATTTAATGTTAAAAAATGTTTCACTAGACTTACCACGTCGCACATCCAAAAATTATTCAATTATACTCTTGGAGGTCAGTGCTGAATGAAAACCAAACAACATACGTTATCTTGGGGTTAATATCTCAAACCAATTTATCATGGGAACCCATATTAAAAACATTACAGCATCGGCTAACCGCACACTATGGGTTTTCTACGTCGCAATCTTTCTCTGTTCACAAAAACCCATAAAAAGCACGCCTACATTAGTCTGTCAGACCACTCCTTGAGTACTCAAACTCAGTCTGGGATCCTTACCAAAACGAACTCATACAGAAAGTTGAAAAAGTCCAAAAACGGGCTGCCCGGTTTGGTACAAAATACATACAAGCAAAAACTGCCAGCATCACTAAAATTAGAAAGGACTAGATGGGATAACTCTTTCAGCAAAGGAGAACCAGCTACCAGCTTAACTATACTTAACAAGGCCAGGCAGGGACTGCTGGTTTGCCGGTGGATTGTTTGCTTCAGCCAATCCTCCGTCAATCGCGGCACACTGACACCCGGTGCTTACCAAATTAATAGGATAATAAAGACTGCTACAAATTAAATTTAGTTACTTCCCTAGGACAGTCGTTGACTGGAACAACCTGCAATTACTCAATAATACAAGTACAACTACAACTTCAAGTCGGCTGTCTTAAATCACATGCGTCAAGATTAGCATACTCCATTCATGCGACACTTCAACCCTGCGTGTTTGGCTCCACCACGGAGCGTTATCAGATCTATACAGAAACAGAAAACAAAACAAGATTGTTGGGTAAAAAATACCCCAAATAACTCATTAATTATGCAATTAGGTATCTCATTAGCATATGCCACGCCCATAATCTAATCCGATGACGGGCATGGCAGTCCCAATCACCACCCACCAAGTACATCACCTTCACCCTTATGGGTCTCACATGTTATCGCGTTCACAAGAGTGTGTTGGACGCCGACGCCGACACCGACACAGACTCCGCCGCCGGACGACTTGACTGATAGCATAATCCCCCTATGCCTTTCCAGCCAGGGGGATAAAAACCACCGTTTTAGTGGTTAACATCCTATAGCACAGTATGAGCTTTGCAAGTATTGAATTGCCCATTATTGCTGTTTTATCAATCAAAAACCGCAAGTTTATTTCCCACGGTACTTGATGGGGCGTCTGTGCAAGGGCCAGGCTCTCTATTTAGAGAACACAATCGAACATAAATAGGAAAAAGCACCTTTAACGACACTATCAGTGATTCACCGAAAGAGTCAAAATATTTGAAATTGAAGTGGATAAGTCTGTAAAAAAAACATTGATTCAAGTTATTTTCCAACTGAAGAATGGTGCCAGAAAAGGAAGAAAACGGCATCTTCAAAGATATGACTTCCATTGAAATAATGTTTAGTAGTGGCCGTACGGACAGTTATGACTAAAGTATCGGATCGGTGCTTATTAGGTTGCTTCTGGTCTTATCATTAGGGTAAAGTTGGGTCCTGTCCTTGTTACAGACATGCAAAAATTGTTGTTTTTTGCTTTGTTTGATTTTTAGATTTTATGATTTTAGTGGGGGACTGTAGTGAAAAGATCTTATGTGAGGGTGCAAATCCGGAAAAATTGTGATTTTGGTAACACAAGTACTTTATAATTGAGAATCAAAAAAAATTGATGAAGCACTGCCAGCCCTTTAATGGCCCCAGCTTGGATTTCAAGTTTACACAGGGGTAAATTTTTAAAATGTTCCGATGTGTGAAAAGGCACACCATGATGTCTGTTGGTTACAAGGATTCCAAAAAGGTATAGTTTCTACTACCTGTGGACTTATAGTTTAGGAATTATGG
>JAMKCH010050175.1:0-11068 GCA_023653785.1 Ophioderma brevispina
GAACATAAAGCCTTTTCCATGCCCCAAATAATGCGTACCATTTTGGTTCACGTTTCTTTTGGTGACACCACAAGGTAGCATTTTAAAATTATGTAGCAAGTTAACATATAATTATTAAAAGTTCAGCCATCTATGTGGTTTAAACATCTGTTTTGCGTGGCCTAATGTTTTGATTAGTGTACACAGGTGTTGATTGTCTTCAGTTTCTGCATAGTCATAAATAGAGTCGTCTACATTTACGTGTTCCTCTTCAGCGTCTTCAACTCATATACATAATCGTGTTGGGTTCCTTGTGGTCTTACTAATTGTTTCATATCTTCTTTGTCGTTGCAGTGGGATTCTGTATTCGGTGTAGGTGTCTCCAGTTGCACCCTGTTGATTAGCGGAGGTATCAGGAATAAAGGGACTATTGGCCATGTGGGCGGTGGGCGGTGAGGTGGACTATGAGTGAACGCGCAAGGAATGTCAAAAAGATGATTGGTACGTTCGAAACTCAGGAAAAGAAAGATAATGACACGATTTGCCGCAATGAACAAGATTAGAAAATAGAGAATGGCCCCCACTTTCACCCAGACGAGCGGTCGACTGTTGCTTGAACTCGTGCGGGTATTGATGTTGTTCACTATTGCAGGAATGGGAAGTAAACATATAACATTGCAGTAGCTTGGAACCATCGACTTTTGAACAAAGCAAAACACGAAATGACTGTTCGTTATCGCCTTCCCTGACATCACTGACTACGAAACGTATTACCACAGAGGGTTGCCAATGCGAAATGATGCAAGTGGTGGGTTCGAGTCCCATGTCCAATTCGAAACGAAGTCAGTGAGGTACCTAAAATTGCATGTAAAATGCCACATCATCATTTAATTCAAACGATTGCTTATCAGGTTGGATAGAGAGGGAGGGCCAATGATGTTAAAAGGTATTGTACAGTTTGGCATAACATACTCATTCACACTTCACATGTAAAAATATCGTTAATCTCTGCGTTAATGAGAGTAAGGGTTGAGGTTACGATACCGTCTCTCTGAGATATCTTCCTTGATATAACTGTTGAATTGGTCGCACTCAGTCCATGTATATCAACTGCTTTGTATATCGCTTCTGAATGCACAGGACAAAATTGTCGGTCTAAGAGGTTATGAGTGCAGTTACCAGATGGTGTTGCAAAAGGTCGCGGGTAAAATCTAACAGAACAAACAGTTTTTCGCTTTGGTACAGAGGTGGTGCCCGTGGGATTGCCTAAGTGTAAAGAAACATGGGTGCTGACAGTATCATTTACGTTATTGCGGTCCGAAGATTTACCTGGACATGGCAGGGACAATGAGCCTCTAGAATAACGTAGTCGACAGTAGCTCGGTTTGTATGCTGTCATACAATAAAACTTCATTGCTGGTCAGAATGTTGTCATCCTCCACACAGATAACCAGAGGCTATGATTTCAGGTTCAATACATAGAGGAGGATTCAAAAAGGAGAGGAATGGCATAGAAAAGAAGGAGGAACGCGTTTTGCTCCCTTGTCACTTTTCGTTCTGGGCAGGGGGCCGTAGTTCTTCGTGTTAGAGTAAAAGAAAAGGATGTAGTGGGAGAGTGAAAGCTTGTGGCTCCTGCCATCTATGAACAACACGCTACCAACAAGCCAATACAACAATCATCATGTGATGCTTCAGTCGAATAAACTTCTCAAATGGCAATAAAAAATCATGTATTGATATCACCCCTATTTCGCGTGCCAATGTTCCGATGTTACAACAGAGGATGGAACTGTTGATATACAATGCTTTTGAAGCTTTTTGACCAACATGAAGAAAGTCTCACCGTAGCAAACAAATCCTACTTCAGGTCACGGCAATCATGATGAAATATTCCATGAAATTACTGCTGGAACGGCTAAAAGCAACCGAATGTTAAAAAAAGACTTTAAAAGACGAACATGAAACATGTTACCGTGATCTCAAATGAGTGGGATTTCGCCGTCTTGGTTTTACCTGTACCCAGAAGCCCGATTATGGTGTATTATTGGAAGTTGCTTGGGTCGATTGTGTGGAACTTAAGCATGACGAATATTTCGTCTCTTCAGTCTCTTTTTAAGCAAGTACAAGGTCACCGATATACTCGTATATTAAAATGCAATTATTTTGACAACTTTATATCTTTTGTTTAAATAAATCTTAAGTTGCGTTTCCGCCATAGAGCAAAGGAAATCATGATTATATATTTCTATCTTTTGGCAATGAAATTTGCTTATCGTGTTTTCCCCAAATAAGCCAATCCTTTTTAATCCATATCAATCGACATGAACCATCTAATTTACCTAATGCCAAACAAAATTCTGATTTGACAAAATCCCAAACCAATGTTTAGTTCATGTTGTAGTAGTCTTTATGTAGTGGTTTAAATTTTCGTCAGTTACAATTCTTCAGGAGTTTTCATCTACGAAATATATATATAAAAAGTTCAAACTTGCAATATTTCCCACGCTGGAGCAAATATGAATATGTGTGTCATTATGCACAAATACGATACCAAGTGCATTGGTATTACTTGCAAGCACCACTGTCCACATAACCAAGTTTGGCAAATGCTGATAAATTGTAAACTATGTAAATTAGCTCATTAATCATGCCCAGATAATGACACAGTACATTGGTATTACTTGCATCCACCATTACCCACATTACCATTGTCGCCAAATCACGCTATATGAAATGCAGGTAACCGGTACTGAACAAAAAAGATGTCCTATAAAATACATAACTTATTTTAAGTTATGGGTCCTTGGTTCTGGCACCAGGTGTTAGAGGTCACAGCTTGCCAAGCCAATTCTTTCATGTTTTTTTTTTCATCTTCTTTTCCTTTTTGAATAAATGCTGAAATAAACCGGTCAAGTTAGTTTGACTCACAGAACAAGCTCGAGGTTTTATTTTATTTGTGAGCGAAGCTATAGAATCAATCTCAATAGGGTGGTGATAGCATCACCGTTATGGACACTAACAATAGCTCTGCACCCCAAACATCTGAAATCCATTGTCCTATGCATATCGGACGGATTTACTTATCAATAGCGCCGATTAAATTTAAGCTCTGAAGTCCAATGGAACTAAAAAGACTGAGTAAACACAAAAAACAACTCACACTAATCGTGTCGTGAGTCACAAACTCAAAAGTCGATATTCGTAGACAATAAGGAAAAGAGATTACATGTACTTCATTTTCAGAAATTGCACAGACTGGAGGTCGTATTAAACCACCGGCTAGACTGATTTTTATAATTTAGAGAATAAGTTTAGCGAAAATGTTGTACTTTCCCAGGGGTACGTCACCTTTGAAAACGCTATGAGATCTGCCCGCTACTTAAAATTACAAAATTTGAGTTAAGATTTCTAGGTGTTGTAAACAAAAAAAATACAACTTTTTGTACCGATCATCAACAAAATATAATTCCAACAAATTAAGTGTAACCTTTTAATAGGGGTGGGCAAGTGACGATCTGTTTCAACGAGTGGATTCTTAGGCCATTTTGGGTTTGCTGAAACAAATCCGGGAAGCTTTTTGTTCGCCTAAAATGAATTTTAGGTTGGTAAAATGGACTTTTAGGTTTGTACATGAAGTCAATGATTTGGTGGTTAAATCTTCACTTGCCAAAATCTGCACAAACAAACCATTGACATTTATATGACTAAAAAGCATTGGTATATTGCTTCCCTAACTATAAAAACCTGTTTCCAAAGTAATCAGTTCACGATTGCTAAATAAGAAAAATGTTCTTCAACCTTGCAGAGGGATTAGAGTCACTCATAAGCACTGCAATCATTTCCACCTAATGGGTCCGCTTATCATAGCCACTGAAAATAACTCTTTACTTACAAGAGTTGCCTTCTAATCTACTGTCTTTTGTTTTGTCTGTTTCATAAGCATCACAGTTGGAAGAAACACACTGGCATGGCTGGGCATGGCACTTGCATGTTAGTAACTGGTTGTAAAAGGCTTGAACTGACAACAATACCCTGCCCTTCATAGCACAACCGTACAAGTCTCTTGCAAATATTCTGTTTTGTTTAGGTTAATAATAGCATCACTTGTTGTTATGAAAACACCAGTACAATTGGCAGGTCATTTGACTGTTATAAAGGCTTGACCTACAACAATACACTGTCTTTCACTCCTAACCCATAAGATCATGGGTCATGTTTGGGTTATTCTGTGTATTGCCTTCGCACTCGATATGAAATCATTTTGTAAAAAAATAGTTTTTCTGCCATTGAGAATGACTTTTGTTTAAATTTTTCTTGAAAAGTGTTTAGCTGCTATTATAATGCACCTTTTGAGGACTTCTAGCAAATCACGACAAGATAGTCGTTTTTTTTGGTTTTTCCTGAATAGGAAATATCCTTTGATTTCATGTCACAAAATTTAAAAGTCCTTTTACCGACCTAAAATTCATCTTAGGCCCAAAAGCTTTCCTGATTTGTTTTAGCCACCAAAATGCCCTAAGAATCCACTCGTTTTGAAAGAAAGTAGAAAAAAATATCCATTTAAATGCCCACCCTAATTTTATCACACTTTTCATGTTACAAATGATTTCAGTATGTATAATATTACTCCCATGAAAAAGTTGAACATCCCCGTGCTTTGTCCTATAGTAATCTGTGCAATTGACCAATATATATAGTGAAGCCACAGATGAGAATTGTAACAGGAGCTTCAGCCCACCACTGCAAAAAAAAAAATCACTCCCTCTTTTAATGTGGAATACCGTGAAAAGTTCATAACCTTTAAACAGTGTTAAAAGGAACAGTTGTCGTTGAGCAAATGTTGATTAAATTGATTTTTGTATTTTTTTTTTATTCTTATAAACCAACAAAGTTTAACTCGCTTCCCGACATCCGATAGGTTTTTCTTTTGTGGGTGGCGTTGTGGGCCCTTTTCATGTTGCTTCTTGCCAATACAGCTTGCGCTTTATTATTTTTATTGAGTTTTCCAAGTTTGTGAGTGTATGCCGAAGCCAAAGTGGTAAGTAACTGTGTCGACAATGGTAGATTAATCGACTAAAATTATAACACCTCGTAGCTTGAATGCCAGAAAACTTTGTACTTGTGTAGGTTTCCATAACAGCTGTAAAAATATACTTCATTAATATATTGTTTTCTTCTCATGAGCCCATAGCTTGAAAACCCTCGAAGCAATCATATCTTTGAAGCGTTGTTACTACTAAAGAACTTTTGGCAAATGCATATTCATACTAACCCCCTGTGCATAATAAGCCATTCTCGTTTACACTCAGTATGCATTTAATAACGTCATGTCCTTCGTTAATTCAATGAACTATTATTTTCATGTATTTCCCTGGTCGAACTGCTGTTTTTTTTAAGGAAGTAACGTTGTTTTTACAGTAGACGTTCAATCGTGGCGAATATATAAGAGTTTGCTGTAAAATTCAATTCAGAAAAGTAAATTGAGAAACTGCCTTGCATACCTAGTCAGAAAAGACCGTTATCAAAGAACAAATGAATGGGATATTGGAGAAGATTGGTTCAGGTCTGATATTAAGAAAACTTCGAGGAAGCTCTGAAATTGTTGGTTCGTAGAATGGAGACAGAATTGAGAAGCAAATCATTCTGGGTGCCGTGAAAGGTCGTAAGATTCGTCCGCAACATCTTGGACGATTAATCAAGATTGGACTGAAAAGGAGTATGGCAAAGCTACAAGTTTGGCTAGGGATCGAGTAAAATGGCTAGCTTTGTGAAGGCCCCAGCAGTGCCTATAGGCGCCATCTGACATGAGAGAGATATCCAAATGTGCTAATTACATATACCTAAATCAATATAAAGATAAAAACCTTTAACATATTTTCAAATATTAACTCGAATTTTCGCGTTTCGCGGCTTCGCGTTCGCTATACTTCAAAGAATATAAGAGCTGTGGGCTGCTTCCAGGACCTTTGACCTTGCATACGACCTTTGACCTGTGGTCATAGGACTTTTGACCTCATCAACCTATATGGGATCCCATGGTGCCCATATGGAGTCCGTCCGATGCCGATTGTGTAAACACGTATTTCATCTACGAATATAAATCGCAATCTCATATAGTCAGAGTGCGCAGTGTTCACACTCCATAGAACCGTTTTACACATTTTGGCACCGCCATTGTGCTGTACACAAGTTGGTCGACCCCAAAAAAAAAAAAAAAAAGAGAAAAAACAAAACACAGGGTGAAAAGTTTGATCCCATTGAACTTCAACTTTTCAATTGAGGTCATTAAAAAAACTTAACATTTTAGTGACCACACATACATTCACACACTCCACATAACACACCGCACACAACGTATTGCTAATTGGTCCTGCCAGCTATAGCATGCGATCCACAAAACCAACAACATCATCTACAGCAAGCAACAAAAATTAAATCATCCAATTAGAATAATAATTAATTCTAAATCTTAAAACTAATACTTTTTACGTATTTTTAAATCGGTATGTAAAAATCAAGTTGGGATGATTACCGTACTTAACCACAAAATTAACAACTTGGCGATTAAAATCAACTATTGATATATTGGTGATTAGAATTTCTCAAATCATACAAACAAAAATCCCAGTTAATTTAAATTATACAAACAACCATTTTTAGCCCCAGCCAGTTTTTTCAACCTCTCTCAAATATTAGGACATTATCACAAGCAAAAAGAAAATGTCCAATATAGGCAGGTTTTCAGATGATTAGGATGACAATTGGACATTAAGAAATTGAAAGTGTTCATTTTTGCACAATCTTTGTCACTTTGCTCTTTACGTGTAAATATTGGGGGGCTAAAAGAGACAGTAGAAGATTTTGGAGGTATTCCCGATACTCAAATGAATCAGTTAAAGCAAAATATATGCGGGAAATAAGAGTCGCAGTGGCAAATATTGATCTATTGATGCATTATATTAGCATTATAATAATTATAAAAGCATAATTTCAATAGTCAACATCGGCGGAATTTGTATTTGCTCCTGATTAAAAATTAGAAATGTCACAATTTTTGCACCAATTAAAGAAATACTTCCGATTAATTCTTTCGGATGGGGATATTTTTGATAGAAGCTTACATCAGTGCCAAAAATCAGAATTTTTTAGGGACACCTGTTACTGTGAAATCGCTCATTGCACTTAATAACGGTATAATTTAACCGAATTGTGAATCGTAATCACAAATGTGTTAACAAGATAGTCTTTTAAAAAGACACCATCGCTTAGCGAGGACTTTAGACTAATATGTTAGTGCAAATACTCAGAGATCAAGAAACCCCTTGTATATTAAGAGATGATATCACCACAGTATATATTTTCAGCATCAACCATACTCATGCCACCTTATTTTCAGTTGAAATCCCACTGGTTTGAAAATGCCAGCCTTATACCCATGTCCATTTCATATGTGAGTGCCCCCTGTTATCAAAATAGATTCGAAATATTTACCACAGTCCATTGCACCGAGATTACAAAATTCACTTACAGGAAACAACTTTCAAAACATAATGCTTGACACTATGAGGCAATGAAGTTCAACTCATGTGGTCACAGTTCAATAGGCTTTCCATTCCAAGTGTATTTAGAAAACAACCCCCTGATTTGTGTGTTAATATATGACTAGCGGGAGGCCCGCGCTTCATACGAGTGATACATAGGATACCGGTTCGTTGTTGGCAAATGAGCAAGTGTTTAAATAAATTACGCACGACGCGCTGTAAAGGCGAGGTTGTGATTGGGCGACCACTGCCGTGAACATACCGTCTCTGGCAAATCGGCAAGTGTTTAAATAAATTAACGCCGCGCGCGTGAAGCAACGTTATGATTGGGCGAGGACGGCGGTGCGCCGCTGAAATAAGAAGGAAACGTAATAAAATTCCCAATCCGATTGCGCCTGCCCATTGCAAAGTTGCGTTTTAATATATAGATACCTAGAATACACAAAAGCAGTTCATTTCAATGATGTACAAGTACAACCCATGACTGTGCCCTTGGTGTATGAGCCTATTATAACTCATAGTTGTGGCTATCTGGGAATTGTACACATATGGTACGCTCATAACAGCTCATAACCATGGGTCATCATCATCCATTACATGTCAAAGAACTGGGAGTTATCCCTGTGATGGGGCGCTATCATCCAATCAAAGTTTTGTTTCTAGCTGCTTAGGCAATGTACATGACTTTCCTAGTAGGCATCTACCTGTCCTTAATTCTTAAAAAATAAATTGGAACCAGAGGACTTTGCACGGCTCCTGAGCCAACCACCCAACTCTGTGCCTGACTGTGATATCTTCCATCATTTGCTTGTCTACACATATGCTAGGGTAACTGCAATTAGTGGCTTTTATCTATTTCCGAAATTTTATAACAACATTGTAGGTGAAAAAATGTTTTGCTTCAACATAACGCATGGTTAGGTGAATAATACTACTTTGTCGTGTGCCTTAGTTTTACCCAACATTGCTGATTTATAGCCAACGATGACTAGTAATCCACTTTTTAAGTGTTTCTCTCAATTTTTGTATTAAACTCCTTGGTTATCTATTTTACGTGAGCTTGTGGGCTAAGCATTGCTGAATTGTCTTGAAGTTCTTTCGATTGACATTCCTTTATTGCGCTGATATAAGTTTACTTTAATTTCCTGCCTGGTTTTCTTCACCTATTACCCGCTGCGTGCAGTGCCAAGGCGACAATTACCTGGATAGAGCTATCTTTGTTCATTAGAGAGAGTTCGTACAGAACAAAATCCTGTATACTCGAATAAGCCAACGTTGTTCCTGATTGCCAAGCACACCTGAAACTGTCGGAATAATGCTTGCAACACGCGAGCAGTGATTTTTTCCAAGGGTCGCCCTATATTTTTCTCTTTTTAATCCCGTGACGGCGTTTCGCTTTTCTCTTTTACTTTTCGTTTTAATTTGTTTTTACATTGTCATAATCAAAACACCAAAAAAAAATTATCACATGACACATATCGTCAGGTATTTTATACAATCCCCACTACATGATGAGAGCACTTGTGGTCAAGTGGTAAAAGTTTAAGACTCGGGATGATTGTAGACGCGTTAAGGATAATAGTTCGAACCCCGCTGTGGTCAACGTGGCTTGTGTCCCTGGCAGGTCCGATTTCTATGGCCCTTGGCAAGATAAGATACTTCACTTGTCTCGTCGACCCAAGCGAATCTTCGGACCTAGGGAATATTAGAATCTCAGTGGCTGAGAGGCATGTGCGCTTGTAAGGCAATGTCGTTTGGAGGGCAGGCACCTATAGACGAAGCGAAATGATGTGACGATTTCCTGAAGGCAGTATAATAATATTTGGCAACGCGGGCATTGAGGACGGTTTACAGTGATTAAACTCTATATAACCAGTATTATTGTTTTTGTTATATAAACGTCATTTTAAATAAATCTAAGACACCAGTGGTGCCAAAAAAAAACAAAAAAAAACAAAAAAAAAAACGGTGCCCTATTTGATTCAGGAAGGTGTTAAAGATTAACACCCATGGTGTGGCCCACGGACCACCTATTGACCATATCAAAATCAGACCAGACCAGCAGTATAGAACAGTTGTATCCTGCTGTATGAGAAACTCAAAAATTAATTTTAAGATGGCCTAACTGATTTAAGTTATATTCAACCCTGACGCCCTACCTACGTTTCTATAACACGATCTCCTCGAAGAGCCCCCCCCCCCCCCGCCTCGAAAGCCCGACCATCACCGTCGGATAGCGCGCTACGACGGTGTCGCTCGCCCGGGGGGCAATCACATATGAAATGGATATGGGTGTAAGACTTGTGCTTCCCAACCCAGGGGCAATCGGTGACAAGGACTAAAAACTAGGGGTCTTGGGTGAGAACAGCCAAAATGGGGGGATCACGCAAATATGGGTTTTTTGAGGTGACAATTTGCAAATTTTCCAAAAATGTGGGAATAGTGGGTCTTTTTTGTTCACCTACCAAAATAGAGATCTTTGAGTGAAATTTTCAAAATATTTCCCAAATAGGGGTCCTTTGGTGACTGTTTGGGAAAACTTTAAAAAATATGGGGGGGGGCTTGGTGACAATTTTCAAAATATATGGGGTCTTTTGCGACAGCGATGGCTGGAAATGGGGGTCTTAACACCTCAAGATGAGTGCCCCCCCCCCCCCCGCCCCCGGGTCGCTGGCCCGGCCCGCCACAGGCAATTCCGTGCCCATATGTCTTCGTTTGATTACGCATCCTTACAATCCCGTAGGCCCTACTTAATCCTTTCTCGTCAGTTGCAGAAGAAATTTGGTAAGATTTTGGATACGGTTGTTAGAAACTGCATTCTTGTTTATACTTCGTTCATTCACGTATTTTAGGTTTGCTTGGCTCACTTTACATGTACAGTACCATCGCGTAATATACGCGTACTATACGCGTACAGTTACTGAAAACCTTGTCACACATTGGCTAAAGCATTTAGGCGTAACGCCAACAGCCGATTTGACCGTTAAAAGGTAAATTATCAACGTCACGAACTTCGCCTGGCTGAACTTCGCACTTTTGGGTACGAAATCGCGACTATCTTCTCCCGCGTTAATCTATGAGGTCACATACTTCTTTAAATCCGATATTAAAAGGTCAGGTTGGCCATTTTAACCCGGTTTTGTTGCAAAATACTCCTAGTTATAGGTATTGCCTATTAACTATTTGGAATTAAGCTGGTTATCGCCGTTATTACAGCATCCGGACTCCAGCAGCAACGCCATGACTGTATTGGTGAGTAACGCGTTGCTTCTGTTTACCTTACAACTATGTGGCATAAACGCTGCATATTACCCACAAAAACCCTGCAGAATTTTGCTCTTCTGATTTGTTTAGATAACGCGATTTAGTAAACGTTTGATTCATAATTTGTTGTATGCATGATCTTTGCAAAGTAAAAATAAATTGGGCCTAAAGTTTGATCAAAATTCGGCACCGTGCCAGATGAGACTTGGCGATACGCCATGACATTGACCGTGCGCGTGAGCGTTTGTCATGTACAGTCATGACCGAACGGTATACTGCTAGCA
>JAMKCH010050176.1:0-88807 GCA_023653785.1 Ophioderma brevispina
TCAAGAAATGCACCTTTAACGTACGAAACTGGGTACAGGCACACAATATTACACCCGGGTATGGGTACATACTACACAGTAGGCATGCTTTAGTGAGTGAGATGATTGTACCTTTGAACCTAGCTTTGTAATACTTGGGTGGGCCAACTGCCAAAACTAGCATATTCCATGTAAACAACTAAACTTGTTTATGTCTGAAGAAAATCAACAAATTTCTAGTAAATTACACAGGTTCAATTATACATCGATCTCAGTCTTGGTGTAGGACTAGTACGTCATCATCATCGTTGTTGCCATCGTCATCATTGTCATTTTTGTCATTTTTCTAATAAAAAATATTACAAATCTGCAATTTTACATAGCACCCATACTCTTACTCATGCAAAAGTACTCGTACCCATACTCGTACTCAGGCATAAGTACTCGTACTGATACTCGTACTCGGGATCTTAAATTTTGCTGTATGTACTCATACTCGTACTCAGGACCAAATACCCATACTCGTACTCGTACTCAGGGTCAAGTACTCGTACTCATGAAAAATACTCATACTACAAGTCTGCGTTTTGATGTAATGAGCAAATGAGCAAACATTTGTATCACAGTGCCCCGTAGACCACTGTGTTATATTCTGTCCGAAAATACAAAATTGCGAATTTCTTCCAGAGTAGACCTCGGCACTTTTTTTTCAATTAAACGCCGTGCAACCTCTCAGCATAAATAGAATCGTTGATAACCTTAAATGAAATGATACGAATGAACAATCACACGAACTGTAGTGCTCGTGAAGAGGTCACGGGCCAATTGAGCGTGGCGCGTGGACGGTAGTGGCACACCACTAAATAACTCTCTCATTGAAATGCACGTACATATGTCGTGATTCATGCTCTCATTTCCACTAGACTGGTTCCATTTCTCAAAAAGAAACTAGTCGAAGGCATTTTTGAGTAAAAGCAATTGAAATAGTGTTTCTATATGCAAATTTTTATGCTGATTCCAAATCTTGCGGTCCCCAAAGCTAATTTTAAGGGGAAGTGTGCCTAATTTGCATAAATTCAAAATGGCCGCCATTTTAACATTTTTGTACATAACTCAAGATTTAAGGCTTGTAAAGACTTCATTTTTGTGTCTATACATATGTTTTCAGGGTCAGAGAACACAACTAGATCATCAGTTAAGAAAAAATGCCATATATTGACAATTAATTTGCATAAATTTAAAATGGCAGCCATTTTGAATTTTTATGCAAAATTAACTGTCAATATGACCTAATGCTATAAGGTCATGCGCCATGAGTTGGGAGCAAAATGTATTACATGCTTGAAACTACCAAATATTATACGTTTTCACACTTAAATGAGAGTAAGTCAATCAATTCTTTTTGAGATACCTATAAAACAATATATTGTTGTAAAGCTAAACATGTAAGGAAGACAAATATGCAACTTGTATGTGCATATACAGGGTGCCACAACTGTCATATAGGGTGGAAAAGTGAAATTTTGATGTAAAAAGTACAAAACTTTGTGGCAGTTTAATTTGGTAATTTAAATTATCATCATAGCTTAAACTGTTGTATGAGTCAAAATTACTGCCCCATAAATAACAAACACAATGAGATGTTATTTATCTTGATACATGGCAGGGTTACAAAGATATAAAACAAAATAAATGCAAAAGCCCCGAATATCAAAAATCCCTTTAACACATGCCTCATTTGTAGGCACCTCATCCGTAGGCACCACCCTCTCTGACCCCGACTGACTCAAATTACGACAACTCAAAAAGTAAAAATAGCACAAAATTTAATCTGCTACCATTTTAGAGCTAGATAAATTCCCTTTAAAATGAAATATAAATCAGCTGATTACCTAACTTGGTTCTTATGATACAATAAAAAACGTAAAAAAAAATATTTGTGAAAATGAAACGCCACCATCATTTTGTATACCCCATTTCATGGCGCATGACCATAACTAATGATCTAATTTAATTGAAGTACAAGCCTTTTTATACTGTATTAAATATTGAAGCTAATGTTGTTATTTTTTGTGTACATGTATGTGTGTGTATAGTGTATGCACAAAGACCCCTTTACAACTCCGCTGATTGGAACAATAGTTTTAACCTCATGTTCATGAAGACACACTAATCCAAATACATCAGTGGTTCGAGAACTGCCTTGTTTTTCTTGCGGTTCCATTTATATTGTATGCCCTTTGTATTTCCTTAGTCTTAAAATGGCCTTTACCATTCTTTTCGGCTTAAATTTTATGGTACACATGCCATGTCAAAGTACATGTAGTTTGTGAATTATTTTATGGCCTCTAATTCATAGTGCCATCGGCACTTGCTTTCGGTTTCTGATTTTTGGGAATTTCCCTCTTGTTTTTAACTGTTTAATTTAATTTCATGTATGTCTTTTTCGACCCTTGGGTAATATTCATAAGGTAAATGTAAAGGGGACGGACCTGTGTACACAGGAACGGAGTGCCCATCTCTCTTTCGAAGCGATTGGGCCAGACTCCACCATATAATGTTGCTGTAGTGGGATCGCCACACCTCATCTACCGCGAGTCTGTTACCTTCCCAGCATTGAATAATACCGGTACCCATTTATACACCTGGGTAGAGAGGAGTAATTGAGGTAAAGCGCCTTACTCAAGGGCGAAACACATTGGCCCCAGCGGGGCTCGAACCCACAACCTTTGGCGTGCGGGCCGAGCGCTGATCCACTGGACCACATGTGCCCTCAAATTTTGCTATAATAGAATTTACTACATGTGCTACATAGCATGCTGAATCACAGGAGAGAAAAATGGCCATATGGGTACAGCCGAAATAGATTTAGAACCCTTTATAAAACATTAGTCTGCGGGGTTACCCACTCAGGCTGTTTTCATTCGATATTCCTTTTTTATCTCAATCCTTCACACATAATGATCTACAGAGTGAATCAAGAAAAAATATGCATGAAGGGACACAGAGTTTGACCCTGGCCTGTTTGCTCGGCTGTGACGCGGTTGATGTTTTCATGGTCTGCGTGTTTTCGACTTTCTGTGCTGAGGAGATGGCGTGGTTTGGTGGGGAGGTGAGGTGGATATGGGGGATTTTCGCGGCTGATCCAGAAGGATTTGTCATCACATTCAGACAAAATGATGGAACTGAGGGCCTAGCTTGACTGTGTGGGTCCCATTGGGGTCGGCCGAGGGTCTTTCATATCTGCCTCATTTCTTCACCAAATTTCTTCATTTTTTTCGGCATAGGGGGTCGAGGGTGTGCAGATCATGGAGGACGGCTGCGTCGGGTCGGGTGGGGGGTCGGGGGTTTGTGGTTATTTCATTGCACAAATTTTTTTTAATTCACTTTGTACGTGTATTCAATGCTATTATCTTTGAGTGCCAGAGGAGGAGTAGTATGACCAGTCTAATACGATGTTGTTGTATTAGAAATTGCTGTGTTTTAGCGTTACCAGTGGTTTCTAACAACTTCAACGCGTTTTAAACAAAACTTGAGTAATAGGATACAACATGGGATTCTATGGAGGTAGGGTTCACATACCAAGGTCAAAGGTGCATGTGAGGCAAGTTAAAAGATTGCTGACTGAATACGTAAAATTGAACTAAATGAAGTTGAAGTTCTTTGGAACCAAGCTTGCGTCACGTGTGTTGCAGGTGGACCCGCATTGTGATGCGTCGGGGGGGGTCTCGACATGCTTAGGATCGAAGGTCATGCTGGGTCAAGCTATTAAGATTGGCTGAATTATGTAAAATGACGTAAATTGAATAGTTGAAGGTAATTGGAATCAAGCTTGATCGAGCCATGGGTGCAGCGCTGAGACCCCTCACTTCTTGATGGTCGGGGGTCGCATGCTTAGGTCAAAGGTCATTTTGAGTCCTAATCATTATAGACCGGACGGAGGCGACACATGCGGTTTGAGGACGATGTATTTTTCTTTAGCACGATTTGCTATTAATCATTGATTTTTTTTTTCTCAGTTAATTGTCCCCTGCTTGAACTTGTTTTTTGAATGGTTGGCTGCCCTCTCATGTGCACCCATCTGATAATAGGACGCCCGCTTTTGGGGCATCTGTTTTCGTGGTAAGGATTGTATTTACCTATATTATGTCTCTTTAAATTTCTTTTTTTTATTGTACCACGGATCTGTATGTCTTGATGGGGAAGCCACATCTATTTGGATCTGTATTTGTAGTAGGAAAAGATAGCAATCCATAAAGGGCAGGTGTTTTTATACACTGATCGTACTTCTATTAATATGTTATGGAATACTAGCATAAGTATTTGCTCAGTGAAATACACGTGGCCTCAGAGATGCTTTTAAGCGAAGACAGGGGTTTTAACTGGTTTGCATAATACAAAATAACCCATTTTTTCTCCGGAACCACAGTCGTAAATAGGAGCGCTTTGGAATGCGGATTGGGGGAAAAGATCTATTATTCCCATCGTACTCCCAATAGCAGAGGTGTCTGTATTTTAAAAAAATGCAACCTGGAAGTTACTAATCCTACGCTGATAATGATGGTCGCATTTATACTAGCGTCTTAATTGATGATCAGAAATTACTTTACTCAACTTTTGGGGCCGAATAATGAGACCCATCTCTTTTTTTGAAAAGTTCATGATGTTTCTTGTATGTTTTTGATTGTGATCGATAATTTGCGGGGTGATTTTTAATTGTTTTTTGAATGTGATTTAGATAAGAAAGGCGGTAGGGCTCATACTCATTTCAATTCAAACGTGTTGTTTTAAATCCATCAGGAAATTGGAGGAGACGTAATTCCCAAATGTTCATAGATATTACATGGCGCTCCGTGAACCCACCCGATTCAATGTCGTTTAGATTACTCCTTGTGTCTTTTAATCTCTCGGCTCAAATCGATAACTGTGAAATTAGCGCGTGTTTTTAAAATGACACATATTGTTTGTGCCAAGATTAGATTGTCCCAAAATAGACGAGGCAAGAGGTAAGGGCTTTGGAAGTTCAATACTTCACTTTTAGATGACCCTGATTTGTAGCCCACGTGTAAAAAATGTATTTCAAGACCATCGTAATAATAATCCTGATTTGCATTTAAGGAAATCCACAAACAAGCAGAATTAAATTCTGCTTGTTGGGATTTCCTAAATGCAAAATCAGTAGCCTTAACAATTAGTTTGATTCTATCCGATTACTCAAAAAACGTAGAAAACCGGGGACAATGGTGAAAAAAATAATCCGAATTTTTATTAACCTTGAAAAAAAGAATCAGCGCCAACAACCACAAAGATATTACAAAAAACATAGAAACCGAGATGGTTCGAATGCTTACACAGGGTATAAAGATATTCTGAACGAAAGAAGAAAAACAAAAATCTAAGAAACCTTATTAGCTCTGTAATCCTCCCGAATGTAACCTCAACGAATTTCTTACTCCAAATGTTAATTCCCCTAGGATAACTGATGAGCAGCAGCAGCAATCAGGCGGAAGGATTAGTTATCGAACGATGTATTTCTGTGTCCCCCCTAGCCCATATCTTATGTATTGTTTGTAGCGAAAATTTTAAACCTTGAATTAGAAGCAATAGCAAATATAGAAGGTATACTAAACAAAAAAAAATTATGGAGACCAAACCATCTGAGTGATCCTTGCCGATGACACCCACTATATTTTTGAAGATTGTAGACATCTTTACCAAAATGTCATTGACTGTTCTTCAATCAATTTAAAGATGTCTCAGGCTTAATGTAAAACCTGATATAATGGTGAGGTCTGTTTATTGGTGGGTTGCTTAAGAAACCAACTCCACCAAATATAAAACCATTTGGGTACTCATGTTACTACCGGGCCAGTTAGGCGTCTTGGTGTTTCTATAACATCTAATCTTGATCATATCTTCGAGTTAAATTTTCTGCCGAAGCTGCAAAAGCTTAGAGATATTTTAAGAGGCTGGTCTATGAGAGATCTGACCCCTTTGGATAAGATCGTCACTATTAAATCACTGGCTATTTCTCAGATTGTATTTTTTTGTCAGTTTTGCCCAACACACCATCTTATTTTATTAAAGAGCTTGACACAATTATTTACAAATTTATTTGGTCTGGCAAACCTGATAAGATAAATCGTCTTACACTAATCGGTGATTATGCTGATGGCGGGCTTAGAATGTGTCATGTTCCCTCAATGACCAAAAGTTTAAAAATCACTTGGATCAAGAGACTACTTGATTCAAATAACAAAGGTACTTGGAAGTTATTTTATAATTATTATTTGAAACATCTTGGTGGAAATTGTATATGGCTATGTAACCTGAAGTCTACAGAAAAATGCATTACCTCTATTAATAATACCTTTATAAGAGATGTTGTTGCCTCTTGGTGTGAGGTTACATATAATACTCCTGATTCTGCTTATTCTAACCAAATCCTTTGGAATAACTCGCATATTAAAATTAGTGGCAAAACAATATTTAAAACAAAATGGTTTAATAAAGGTATTATTCGTGTAAAGGACATTCTTACCGATAAGGGAAAAGTTATGTCATATACTGAATTCACCAACAGATACCATTTAAATATTAACTTTAGGAATTATTTTTCAGTGGTTAGTTCAATTCCATATGTTTGGATTTCCGATATGGAAGTTGATCATGCACGTGTACCAAGATGAATTGCTGAATGAAATCACCAAGCTTCGTAAAATCTACAAATACATTCATTCCCTTTGTGTTAAAAAGATGTATAAAATTCCATCAGCTGTAGCCAAATGGTCTGCTGAATTTAACGACTCTAACTTAGATTGGAGCAATATTTGTTTAAATTCATTCGGCAATTCACCTAACACTAAAATCAGGTATTTTCAATATAGATTTCTTAACCGATTTTTGATGGTAAACGACTTTCTCTTTAGAATCAATATTGTTCCATCTAATTTGTGTACTTTTTGTAAAGGCTCCTCTGAAACCATTACACATTTATTCTGGGAACGCACAAGTACTACTGCTTTCTGGCATGATATCACTCGAATTCTTTTACAAAATAGGTGTGTCTTAGCATTTAAGGACATCTGCTTTGGTATGTTCAATTGTATCAACCAACGTTATAATTTTGTGATATTACATGCTAAATATTTCATATATCTAAGCAGGTGTCTTAATAAGAAGCCTAACTTTAACATTTTTTGAAAATATGTTAAAATTTGAAAAAGAGGTTGAAAAACATATTGCACTCTGTAATGACAAATAAATGGACTGAGGAATGGCATGTTATTCAACTGTAATCCTTTTTCGTATATGGCTCTCCATCAATGGTACATATCTCCATCATTACAATATCTTTAAAAATGTTTTTTTTTTTTTTTTGTGAAAGAGTTTTTTTTAAATTCTCTAATTTATAAGCTTGTATGTCCGGGTATCTTTATGTATTATATAATTATGTTAGATTGCTAAAATGTTGCCGTGTAATCTATAAAACTGTATGTTTGATTTGTCTACTTGTGGTACATAATAAAGTCATTTTGACAAAAAAATACAAGCCTTAAATCTTGAGTTATGTACAAAAATGTCAAAATGGCAGCCCATTTTGAATTTTTATGCAAATTAACTGTTAAGTTGACCTAATGCTGTAACTAATGATCTAATTGTATTCCTTGACCCTGAAGACATTTTTATAGACACAAGAATGAAGTCAATACAAGCCTTCAATCTTAAGTTATGTACAAAAAACGTTAAAATGGCGGCCAATTTGATTTTATGCTAATTAGGCACATTTCCTCTCAAAATTCAGCTTGGGGACCAGAAAATTTGGAATTAGCATAAAATTTTCATCTAAAGACACTAACCCAATTGCTTTTATTCAAAATTACCTTCTGAAATGGAACCAGTCTACACCCCATGTGACACTATTTGTTTGATATTTTACTTGCATGAATGGCTTAAACTAATGTGCAAATTTAATTATTTTTTTGGATACATTTAGTTGAACTTTTGAGGAAAATGCACTTGGACAAAACCATCACGAATTCAGTTTTCAGTTTATTGCCTTCTTACCAGATTCAGCCATCAAATCATCCCGACGCCCATGTAACCATACACATGCGATTTGGAACATTTTTAACGATTTAGGAATATTGCGTCCGATTCTATCCTTTTTCATAAACCAAGCCAGAGTCATTGCGCAAACTTGTTTCTTTGGGGACGTGATATATTTCGCCATAGGGTATTCTCTTTTTACAGGGACTATAAAGGGTTACACCAAATGCGGAATGACTTAGTGGTGTGCCCCTTTATGGAGAAAATGGAGAACCAAGTGCAATATATCGAGGGTTAGTGCAAGAGGCCCCATCTGCACTAGCTGCCATTTGTCACTTGTGTTCTTATTCTTATAAGTGTTATACCTGCCAAATTAACACCTGGCAGCTATGAGATGGGCCTTTTTTTTGCCACTAAACCCGTCGATATGGTTTGAGCACTAATTACAGCCCGAAAACTGGACTTACTCGCTCAGTCGCCATTGCTTTTGCACGTATGTTGTGTCGAATGTCAGTTGTCTCCCGAAATTAAGTCACCTGACTCTGGTTTCACGAAATAATGGGGGGAACACAAAGCCACATATTTCGATCAAAAGTACTATTGTGAACAGAATCGACAACCTCAACTGGAAGATTTCGACACAAAACCACACGTATGCTATACGAGATGTTTCGTATTTTTAAATAACCTCCATGCCTACCTGACAACTCCGGGGCATCCTTCCCAGTTGAAATATCCACTTCCGTTACACAAAACGGGCGACGTGTTGTATCTTCTGCGCTGTCCTATATAGTTTTTAAGTTGATGATATTATCAATCGATGGGGCAGGAATGACTGGAAAGGGTTCCTAGTATTAAGAAAGAGAGAGAGATAGTTGGGACAACTTTCCGCCCCATGGTTTTTTGAAAACACAAAATTGTAATAAGTTCAAGGACAATGCACTAAATGGAGTGTGTATATTGGTCCATTACACTATCGTTTTATGTTTATACGTCTCGTGTACGCCTAAGGTCAGAATCTTTCAAACCACAAATAAATGAGCTTGTGCACAAATGATCGAATTTTATTAATATACACGATTTTTAATGATTTGTAATTGGTCAAGAATTTGGTATGTCAAACAACTTTACATAAAAATTACACTCAATATTTAGATTACATTATTACTTAATGGTTGTAAACACGAATGTCCAAGTAATTCTCCACAAGAAGTGTTGCAGTCAAACGATGATATGTCCTCAGCGAAGACTCCAAATGACAGAAGCAACGTCACAATTATAAAATCCTCAGGTAGGTAATATTCCATTGGAATCTTCTTAGACCTGAAGGTAAAATTGTCAGCAGTTCAAGACGACAAGGTTAAATGAAGTCCCTCGCCGATAATAAATCCACAGTAACAGTCCAAGGTAAGTCACCACGATTATCTATCTGTCCACAATTGGAATCTTATTTTGATCCCAGGCACTTTTGGCTTCAAAGGACGACAGTAGAATAATTACAGCAACTCTGCTCACATAGAATTAAATATCCTGGCACTAGGACTTGATGTCTGCTCCTTAATGAGGAGTTAAAAACTAGCTATTCTTCAGCTACTTGTAGGTAGTGGATGCTGGCAGAGAGTCCTTCCCGTGATAGTATTTAACTACACAGATAGAGTCCCTTTCTAACAATAAATCATTACATTCATTCTAATACATAAACATAACCTTACACTAGCTGGACCAATCGGAAATTCATCACCCGAATACAATCACTTTCATAAAAACTTTATGGGGGAATTCCCAGATCTTTGCAAGTTTTGATCTTTTAAAAGCATATAAACAAGCTTCAAAGTTTAGCATCCTTGGGGAATCCCCCCTTCCCCTATTGTTGCAATCTAAACGGTGCACTAGCAACAACAACTAGGGGTATTCCCATTTCTTCTGTTATAGTAAACAAAATACTTTTCCCGTGAGAAATCTCTTCTCAAATAAAATTGAGAAAGAAAATATATTTTTAATTCAGAGAAAAATGGAGGGCCACCTAAACATTATATTCATTGTCACTATATTCTTGCCACGTGAGAGCCATCTCACATGGCATCTGTTTTCTCTCTCTCGTTCTTGTGCAGTATAATTACCTGTGCCTCTTATACAAGGTTTTTAAGTTTAATGTGTGTGTATTAAATTTTGTATTTATTTTTTTTTTTATGTTTATTGTATTTTATCTTAATTGGGGTTTCAGTTTTGTGGCCTGTTGCTTTTATGTTCAGGTTTTATTGTTAGCGCTTTGAGTTTTGGGTTCCTTAAGGAAAGCACTTTATACGTGCATTATTATTCATTATTGATTATTATTATTATTATTGCTATTTACTATGATTAAACTTTTTCGACAGATTCTTAGTCATATATTAAAGTTTTCGACGATTCTGCATGCTGAGAGGTATGCTTGATCGATGAAAATCAAAATGACCTTTTCGTGGCGTGGATTGGATTGAGGGCCAACAGGTTTGGCATCGCCTAACTGACGATTGCCATTCATATAATAAAATAATATTAATACATAAATATAATAATAACAATAATTTAATAAATGCAGTGACATGGCGCTCTACAGAGAACACACACTAACACAACAACATACTTAAATAGGAAATCTAATCTAGAGCATGACATAAGCAATTATAAGGGGAAACTAACAATCAAAAGTAACAAACATTTGAAAACATCAGGAAAAATAGTATTGTTTTAGAGCCTTTTAAAGACAGGTGGAAGGTGCCTCTCTAATATTAACATGAAGCTTGTTCCACAGCCTACGTTAAATGATCTGTCGCCAAATCTACGCTTGATTAGGGGTAATAACAAGTCGTGTACTACAACAGAAAATAAGACCGTAGCTTAGTTTGTACCATCAGATTGCTCTCCAACACAAGTACAAATAGACCCTCAGTAAGTATGTGGAGCCATTCTGAAGAAACTTTAAACATAAAAGAAGGATTTGTATCTGATACGTTCCTAAACAGGCAACCCGATGACGAGTAATCAAAAATGTGACGTGAATTTGGTTCACGACCGCATGCGAACACCAGCGCGCAGCCTATTTGCAAGCGCTGGAAACCTTTGATTATCATTGGCGCCATATAGTAATGAGTGGCATAGTCAAGGAGGACAAGACCAAAGATCGGAAGACATGGTTGCCAAAAAACTGATGCTTGGTGTAAGGTAATTATAACCTGGGAGAGCGTGGCATAGCGGTTAGGGTGCTGCATTGGGTGCAAATTACCATAAATCCGGGTTTGAATCCTGGTGGGGTCACTTGCGGGGATTTATTCGGGTGCTAATGTTGGATTTAATCTGTATACGACGATTGATTAATAGAGCGTGGTATAGTGGTTAGGTTTGCTTGCTATGGCGCAAATATATCAAAACAAAATCCCGGGTTCGAATTCCCGGTGGGGTCACTTGCTGGGACTCACTAGGTGTTCAATTCTGGATTTAATTGTATACGAGCTATGATTTTAAATACAGAATATCGCTATCCTCCATGGTTCACTTGGAATTGGGCAAATTAATCATGAAAGCTTCCAGTCCTTCGGAGGGGAAGTTAAGCCGTTGTTCCGTGTACAGAGAGTCACAACTGCTTACATTTAATCCGCACTCAGTAGAAGAAGAATATGGGGTAAACCCCTGACTGTCCCAATCCGCCCCCAGTTTCAAAAAAAAAAAAAAAAAAACGCGGGCCATTTAGGAGCGTCCGTATCATAGATACACCGGCCCAGGATCAGCTTACGCAGTTGAACAAATCCTGACACCACAACAAGTAATTACGAATGATTGTGGACACGGAAGAACGAACGATTTTCAATAAGAATACAGCCTTCCTCCACTGTATTGGAACGGGCAAATGAACCATGAAATCAGCCGTCCTTGGAGGGGGACGTTAGCCGTCGTGCCGTGTACAGGTACATCGCAGTCAGTGTCGAATAAGAGTAGAGTGTAAAACCCTGACGTTCCCAATCCGCCCACCCAGTTCTCAAAAAAAGCGGGCCATGGTGGGAGCGGTCTGTACCATGAGAACACGCGGCCCGGATTAGCTTATTTAGTTGAATAAATCCTGCCACCACCAAAAGCTTTACCAACGACTTGTGGACACGCTAAGAAGAAACTGGAGAAGGGCATACCTCAGTGGAATGGTTGAAGATTTGTATGCGGGATTGCAATGGTTACAAGATAGTGATCGCCACACACTGTATTTACTGACGTGAGCTTGCCTTTCAAATCATTTGGCAGTGACGTCATATTGCAACTGGCCTATCAGCTCTTAAGTACATCATGATCGAAGGATATCTTCTTGGTACAGGCATAATGATAAAATGCTTCAAAGTGTGTGAAAAATTGCCCGTCAAAGCGGAACTGTTACTATTCTTGTGATGCAATAGACATTTCAAGTTTGATTAATGAGCCAGGAAGGAAGGTGTCCATAGTGCAAGCCTGGTTAGGACATTTGGCCATTATTTCAACAATTTCAAAGTCAGAGAGTGCTTTAAACCTGGATAGAGCATTTGCAAATCCTATATGACTGGAGAGATTCAGCATGACAGTTATTATTGGACTTAAAGGGCATTCGAATTTCGCACCTTCATGGTTTTATTCATTGATCACTGGATATGCTTGAAAGAAAAGCTTATTCCCAAAATTTGAGCTGATCCCATCTTGCGGTTTTTGTTATTAGCAATTGCTCGCTCCCCAAGGTCCCATAGGCTACTGTGCTGTCATTTCTGTCCGTGTACGGACAGAAAATACAAATTGCGAAGTTCTTACAGATGCAACGAATTGCACGAAATGGGGCCACGGTTTTTTGGGGGGATTTTTTTCAACTAAGGATAACGGTTCAGATGGATATAAAAATCTCAAAATCTTTTAGGTACTTTGGGGGGACGAGAGGTGGGATCACGAAATGCCCCTATTTAATATTGTGAACCTTATAAACAAAGAAAGTCAAGTTAGAAATCATTGTGGCAAAATGACCTTGAAGATGAGTTCAAAAGACTTTTCAGTTTCCAGTGCTGTGTAAGAACAGTCATAGTACTAACCAACAAAGGAAATATGTAAGTTTAAAAATACACGTTTAGCATCAAATGAGTTTACTGAGTTGTCTTTCTCAAAAATAAGCGAATTGTAGTTACATCAGAACGTGATTGGCGCCATTGTACGCTCAATACGCCTCCGAACCCGCCTATCCAGCTGGTGGACCTTACTTTTATATATACCAAGGAAGGCTAGTCCTGATGGTATGCTCTTTTGTTTAAGTGACAATAGTGCAAAGTTCATCTAGAACAGAAAATTGTCATAAATGGCATTTTAAAAGTCACCAAGATGACTGGTTGGCCAGGAGTAGTACAAATGTCATCGAGAATTGCCTCGAACACATCAAGAACTTGGAAGTAAGAAGGACAGTGGTGGCAGACGAAACTGGATCCATACACCGCAACAAATTGACTATTAGTTGGTCAGTGACACGAATAATTTGTTTGTTTGTTTATCTTAACCTGTGAACATCCAATACAAGACCAGTCACCACCATTTCATCAGTATTACACGGGGTGGTTGACGAAATATAGCCAAAGAGGATACATGTAATTTAAACACTTGAGATTGTTTACGCATTGTCATGCGTTTCTTGCCGTGTGATATTGGACGATATCACACGGCACAGCGCATACGCGTCAACGCGCTACGCATACGCACCGCTCAGACTAATCAAATGCGCATAGTAAACAACGGACTGATCGATTTAAAAAGCCGGGGTAGTTCGTTGGGTAAAATCTATCATAATTTTATAAATATAGCTTCTTATTTCGAATAAAGTGTTAAAGAATGAGAATAAAGGTATTGTTTTTAGCCTCTGCCGTGTATCTATTGTGTCATATCACACGGGCGACAGCACTATTTTTGCGTAAAACAACTCGGCTGCGCCTCGTTGTTCTACTTAAAATAATGCTGTCGACCGTGTGATATGATCCGATAGATACACGGCAGAGGCTAAAAACAATACCTTTATGGGTCATTCTCGGCAAGCCAAGTTTCATTTATAAAGATGATCTACATCATGCTCAATCACACGCCTTTGGACCAGTAAATGCAGTTGTTGTTACCGTTTTCCCATTACTCTAGTAGCTCATGGTGGTTTTGTATGCAATTATGTCCAGAGCTAAACTCTTCAGGAATCCACTAATTGAAGGTCGAGGAATAATATTTGGTTGGTAACATAATTCCCACTGACGCTGAAAATACTGAAATGGCCACGCCCCTTTTTTAGGGGGGCGGCCCTTTTTGAGCGAAGTACTACCGACTGTATCTACAGAACCGTTGCACCTAGGATGTTGCGAGACCACTCAAAATGTGCGGAATGGCCACATTATTGGGGGGGGGGGTCAGTAATACATTATTATATCCAAAAATCCAAAATGGCCACCAAAATGGCTGCCAATTCGCTGCCATTACATATAATTATCTTCTCACTGACATATACTTTCCTTTGCAGTCTCCTGCAAGGAAGCTCGGTCAAACTGGCGCATATATAGGAGGGTTGTTTAAAAGCAATAATCACGAAAAGGGATTGTTCTAATTACCAAATGGTAGTAATTTTAGTTCATCTTTAGTCTATTCGAAAGAATGACTTGGGTGTTATGTTATTTGAACTTTATCAGAATGCAATTTCCCCAAACTGCACAATGAGAACCAGTACGCCGTTCAATATAATACTAATTCGAAAGAATGGTTTTAAAAAAGTTTAGTATAATGCAGTTTTCGTATACTGTTCACATAAACGAATGATTAATTATAGGCCTACACACGTACGTCTTGCCAGAAATAGGCATAGAAACAATAGGCCATTTATATTTCTATTTTTACAACAGAGTAACAGAAATGGAAACTGGAGTGTGAAAGAAATATATAAAGATGAATCCCAGAAATTTGGAGAAATAACATTTGGGTGTGAAAACACCTCAAAAGAACTTCCTATTACATAATTCAGGTTCAGCCTTTTGTACCCGTCCCTTTTACAAAATTTCTCTTTATTTATTTACTTATTATATTTATTCATTTATAATTATTTCTTGTCATTTTTATTATTCGCTTATATATATATTTATTTAGATATAATTGATTTGTTTGTTTCTTTATCACTCTTTCCTTGTTCTGAAGTTGAGATAAAGCAAATTATATGTAATGGCGGTCATTTTGAATTTCAACATAAAGGAAAACATGGATAATTTAGATTTAGACTAAAATCATCAACACATCTACTTGAGAAGCCAAGATATAGCTAATTATATGGAATGTCAGCTATTTTGGCGGCCATCTTGGATAAATTTTTTCCCCAAAGGGGATTCATGGGGATTTTGGATATGTTGTTATGTGATGTATACTGCATGTCTAGTGAAAAAAATCAGATCAATAACAATTTTTCCACGTAGTACGTGTATTTCTTCTTCAGGGACTATACTAATTGCACAGAGCTATTGACCATTTGGATTTCAACTGGGATATAATCAGCATGTTGATGTTGTTTTTTTTTTTTTCCTTTGGGGAGGGGTCAAAATGCTAATGCTACTCCTTTCGTTTTCATGGGGGGGGGGGGGTTTTTTTTTTTTTTTTTTTTTTTTTTTTTTTTTTTTTTTTTTTTTTTTTTTTTTTTTTTTTTTTTTTTTTTTTTTTTTTTTTTTTTTTTTTTTTTTTTTTTTTTTTTTTTTTTTTTTTTTTTTTTTTTTTTTTTTTTTTTCCCCCCCCCCCGTGACCAGTATGCATGAAAAAGTCGCTAAAACAACCTGAACTTAGACGGCACGCCACAAGACGCGTGGTGGGAATAACGACTTCAACCGTGTATATGCGACAAAAGTACACTGTTAAAAATGTTCTTAATTTTATATCAGACTTTACCTTTTAAATTACGGTAAACCCCGATTATTCAATGATATTCAATGACTTATTACTTAACCTAACATAACATTACAATTTGGAATAGGTAAAATGCAAATAAACAAGTGATTAGAAAATAATGCACCACATTTTTGAAATGAAAAGTAGTATTTATACGCTGACCGTAATATTACGTAGCCGCAATATTATGACGTTCGTTCTTGTAATCTTACTTGTTTTTAATTGAAAATTTTGAAAATTGCAAAATTAAGTTATAAGCTTTTCATAATTCATTTTCTTAAGGTCCTCTTTTTGGGAAAAAATGTAAAATCTTATTTTCTCTTTATTTTTAAATAATAGTGTAAACAACTCTTGTAGAACTCGATTCTGGCTCTGTATTTAATCATTTCGTTAATTGAAACAAGGAGTACACAATATATTTAATTTTAGCATCGATATTTGTAATAGTTCAATTGTTGGGTAGTGGATAGGTTAGGACTATGTAATCTTACGGCCCGTTCGAATCTATTTAAGGTACAACTAAGTTTACTCAGATGATGATTATGTAAATGTTGATATTAGCAATATGCCATATTACCATATAGAAAAAATTATATATTTTTTTTAACGTTTTTGGTTTTTTTATTTCTTTCTTTGTTTCCTTTTTTTCTCAAAATTGTTGCTAAGAAGTATCACTTTTTACAAACCCAGTGGTGACGTAATACACTTTCGTTTGTATGATGGTCATAGCTACAACGTGAAAATGTGGTCTGCCGTTTCATTACGTTTTCCCGGAATGGTTTCGTTTTTTTTACGGCTCAGTTCTTTACGTTCTGCCCGTGTTGAGTTCCAGCTGGCCCGTAAAATGCCGTTTTTTTAAGGTTTATTTTTAACAGTGTGCACGTGGCCCCATTTTAAAGTGTATTACCTCCACAACTAGATCAGTCATGACCTTTGTATTGCAAAGCTAATTGACCATTGTGTCTCAACTGTGATATAATCACCATTTTGATGGTTTTTTTTGCATTGGGGACGGAGTCAAATGCCCGTCGTTCGTATAAAACAAAATATTTGGTTTATTCTTGTATAGGACCTAAAGGCAAGGGTAAGTGTTAAATGCTGCTGAGAATAGAATATATTTGTAGGGTTATATATCAGAACCCATTCTAGAAGTTGGGGGCAACGGAAGGTTTGAAGATGTTTTGTCTATTAGTTTGAAGGTGCTGAATCAAATTTTTGGTCCAACCTTGTGAAGGAAATATGGGGCACTTTGTAAAATAAGGGATAAAATTAGTGCCAGGGGAAAATTTAAAAATCAGTCTTAAATTGTTGTTTAGATGAGTACACCCATGTATGGGCTAAGGAGAAGAGAAGAAATAGAAGGAGAAGAAGAGGAGAAAGAGGAGGGAGAGACGAAAACGAATAAAGAAGGAAACGGGGAAATTTTTGCTCTGTGCAACACTAATTGTGAGCTTTCTAAAATGGTAAAAAACCCAGGGACATTTAGGAGCTCCGCCCCTAGGACCCCACCATCGCACAGTATATAATCCCCACGAAATACAGGAATCGGGGAATCTCTTGAGTCTCCCCCCCCCCGACAGTCAGGTATGGCTACACGTTATGCGCACCGCGGGCCCGCGCCATGGTAGGGGTGAAGCTATAGGCTGTGGCCATGTCCTTCTATGCTGTTGTTTTGTTGTATCCATCGGGGGGCTCGGGAAACAAGTGTAAATTCATAATAAAATATTAAAATCATATAATCGTCTGTTGCCACATAATAAAATGGCAAATTTTTCCTTGAAAAAGAATAAAAGTCACTTCATTTCATTTCCCCAATGAAAAGTGACTAGTCGGATGACTAGACTTAAGCAAACAATGGAGTTTAGATATGCAATCACCGGCCCGGTTCGGTGTAGAAAAAACATTCAGATTCCCTTATCTGGGAGTGCAGGACCCTTGGGATATTGCGCGGCACCGGAATACGATTAAGTGTTACCGTCTCCCCAAGTTTTTAAAAGGATGGACTTTTTCAGGACAAAATACGAACCTCATTCAAAATAAATAAAGATGGAGCTTTCATAGTGCGTGTTCAATTAAACTTTGGGCCATGTTTTTTCATCACTTTATTCGAAAAGGAAGAAACATGAACAAAACATCATGAGAGATGTTGATGGGTGCCAGCTTTGCCCTAAACAACTTTGGGGCAGAACCCAAAATCCGGAAAAGGTGGTGCAAATCATTTCTATTCCAATTTACCGCGTTGTCAGAAGGACAAATGAGGGTCAACACCCCACAAACGTCGTGGAGGTGAGAGGAGTGTTTGGGATCTACGTGGAGGAGGGATCACGAGTCCGGTAGGGAGTTGGAGATTACCGTGCCTTTATATGTATATAGAGTATTTATATTTTCCCCCTTTTAATTTTATATTATATTTTTTTTTTATGGTATAAGGTACCACTGGTTAGTTGTTTTGAAAGAGGACGGGTATTTGTCGATCAACCCGAATCGTGGAGGTGGTACCACCTGGCTATAACAATGGCCCCACATACCGGGCCCATTGTAATTATCTTGCTAGCGCCCCATGGTTGCTGGAAGTCTAGACATATCCATTGGTCTCGGAGATGGGGAAACGAAATTGAGTGACATTTTATTTATTTTAAGAAAAATGTGCCAGTTTTATGTGCGGAAACAGACAGTTAGTGATTGTATAATTTATTATGAATTACACTTGGGTCTTCCCTGCCTCGATGTAATGTCAGGTAATTTGGCAACTTTTCTTTGTTCATGCGGACCACAAGGGGCAAACTTTTTAGGGGGATGGAAATCTTTGATATTATTTGGCCTGTTTTCATCATGGTCACAGGCATGCAGGTAGTTCTTTAGATCATTTCAAAGGCCCTTCAGCATATTGAACTTTGTATTACGTCCCTATAAATGGAACCAAATTAACTTTCAGGACGATTGGCCATTTTTGACCCCCCCCCCATGAAAACTAAAGGACTCACATTAAAATGTGGATTATATCCATTTAAATCCAATGGTCATAGATCTGAGCAATCCAAACGTTCATCATAACTGATTGAGTTGTGGGCAATACACTGTTATAACAGCACTTACAAATGCACGGTTTTCACCCTAATATTACCAAATTTTGCCAAGGTCAATAATTTTGGACGGGTCTGCGTATGAGAACGGAAGGAATATGAATTTTCTACTTGGTGACCCACCCTCGTTACCCCAAACTTCATCTCTTTCGTAAGCTTTCCTGATCACAGTTTATGTGTATGTTGTCATGTTACTGTGGCGCTCTGAGTTCTCGGAAGATTTTGCGCCTTATAAGAACAATTGATTAGTAGTATTATGTTAATAGGGCTTCGGTTAGGGGTGGGATTAAGGTTAGGGATTAGGTTAAGTTTATTAAGGTGCCAAACAATTTGAGGGGTGTAAATCACAAGAAATAAACAGAGAAAAGTAGTCTGGAGGGAGATATTCAGTTTTTGGTTTTCTATTAAAGTTACTTACAATATTGGTAATATTTTCTGATCACAGTAAATCCATATAATTACTATGCATTGTCCGTGCTCCAATGTGGAGGAAACAAAATTCGGATAGCGACTTTTTGAAATTCGAATAACGAACATGGTTTGGTTTCAATATACCGAACCTTTGTTCCAATATCGGAATAACGATTCTTTTTGAACGTAGGACGAAGAACTTTTAAAAATTAGAAGCGAATCTGTTTCCAAATTCGGAAAAAGCGAACACTTTTTAACCTCGTCCGACCCGGGGGGGGTTACCCCCTCCCTAATGGATGATTCCCTGTCGCACAAAAGCGCAAACGCATATGATCTAAGGCTTTTAAATAATTGTAAGTTCATCCTTTGCGGTCATTTTAGCGGAAAAAATTGGAGGTACCAACTTCAGGGAGGTCAGGGTGTCCCGTCAAAGTCGGAAGGTGGTTGCCACCTTCCTATTCTTTACTGTGTAAAATGCCAAAAAAATGGTACTTTTGCACGTATGATATTATACTGTAAGCAAATACTGACAATATTTGTACATGTATTTGCTTCTTATTTTTAGAGTAATAATATGTGTATGGTTACTTTGGCACCCATCTTTGCCAAATAAATACCAATTTTGCTTGCATGAATGGCGAAAATCCCTTGATTTTTAAGATTTCCTTACAAATAACGTTATAAATAGGCTCTCAGTTATGACGTCACTATGACGTCATATTGTTGCAACTTGATATGTTTGTACTTTATTTGAAGGACATATGTAGCTACACGCTACACATTGATACCAAACAAGATGTTTGTCCCTTAATTACGAAAAATCTAAAACCCCTTGTTTGGACGGGGGTTAAGATTCTGAAAAGCGAACTCTATAAGATTTGGAAAAGTGAACCCTTTGTAAGATTCGTAATAGCGAACCTTCGGAATAAAGAACCTTCGGAATATCGAGATTACCTCGAATTTTGTTTTACACAGTGTCCTATTATATGGCACTGTTATACATGTACATAAATGTTTACTGCATGAAAACGAAAAATCCTATTGGTCTCATACTTTGGAATTGAGCATTTTAGGTGACTATCTTTAGTTTCAGTATATTTCAAAATCCCTGAGTCAGTCTTTAATGGAAAACCTTTTGAATTGAATTGAAAAATTAAGATTTTTCAATTTCTTGAATCAAGTTGATTTTTACACTCCAAAATCACATCGTTTCTATAAAAATAGTGATTGGCGACGCAGATTATAGTACAACAATACAGATACAGTTATATTGTACTGACCTTTGCTTGAAAAGGGATATTATTCGAAAACCTTTCAATATTTGATATTTCCAATCGAAAATCTTAGAGAACAGCGCACTTCTGACAAACTTATATTTCTCGCTTGAAAAGTATTTTTTCAATAAAAAAGGAGGTGACACGCCTCATAATGATAATAAATATGGAGATATACGAGATATGTTTGTTTTGTTGTTTGTGTGTGTGTGTGTGTGTGTGTGTTTAGGTGCTTATTATGAAAAAAAGACTTTGTTTGCTTGCACAATTGACGTGTATCGATTATCTTCTGCAATTTAAGCCCTTACGTGAACAATAATTCACTGTTTTTGAAATGATTTAGTATTAATAATGAAACTTTTTGAGGGCTGGGGTCATATCCCTCCCATAGACATCGGGAATGGAATAAGGGGGAGGGGGAGAGAGAGCGAGAGGTGGAAGTAAAAGGAAGCTAAAGGAGAAAGAGGAGAGGGTTAAAACAGGCGATTGAGAGAACTAGGGAAAGGGGAAGGGTCAACATAGACTGAGTAAGGGAAAGAGGGGTGGTGGTTAGGGAAAAAAACACAAACAAGAGAAGGACCAAAAAGGAGAAACAAAAGAAACAGAAATCTAGAAAGACGAGGGGAGAAATGATGTCGAAATCATATATAACGAAAGAATTATATAAACAGTGGAAGGGAACTAAAGCAAGACGGTAACGAGGTAGAGGAAAGAATAGAGAAAGAGACGGAGAATTAAAAGGTGATATTTGTTAGTATGTAAGCTGGCGGGCAATATGTATGCTCAGACAAATTGGAGAAATAAAGTAAAAATATGGTTGCTTTGATAGATCCAAATCAGTATCAAATGTTGCTGTTTATATCTGCAGACATGGGCACCGCGCCCACGCGCGGTAGTAGTTATAATTAGGTGGTAATCCCATTCCATTCACCACGCGCGAGCGCGCAACGGTAAATCAAAGCTGGGTGAATTTCAAAGACTCGGTTCTGCGAATTCTATAAAACCGAGTCTTTGACAAAGACTAACTAATTGAGGAACAAACCATGCCTGACGCACTCTAAACACCCCCTAAATACCCCCAACACAACATCTGATCCGTCTCCTCGAGTTAGTTCTAATAGTAGATTCAACCCATCGTGTCACCGGAGGAAAAGTTTTGGACAACGTCGATTAGTTAGGAGAGGAGGCAGAAACATGAAAAACATGACCGATTCACCTGTTTCATGAACGAACGAAGATAATCTGGCCTTTCGTGTTAACATAGAGAATTTGGCCATGGGATCAAAGGAAAAATTGTTCATTTTGATTACATACTTCGCAGAAGTAAACCATTTTTCCACTATAAATAATAATACATTTTAAAATTACCATTTATTGGTTATGGCAATTGTAAAGGTTGCACATTTTCATGAAAATTAATAAAATGCCATCTCAATTTCTTTTCTGAATATCAGTGATCAGGGGACATACACTATGCTACATTGACTCAAATAATCAAATAAGCAAATAATGGCATTATTGACAAGTAAATCCACCTGGTATTCAGCGGACGAAGCATTTCAGATTCCCTTTTGTTTAGTTGGAACTGCAGAGCCTTGTTACTGTCCATGCAGTTGAATAGATGTCAGGCGTTATAGACTGGTTATCCCCGCCCAGTTTTGGGTAGCCGTTTCACATAGAAGTCTCAAGTACGCAAATGAGGTATTGCCTTTGATTCCGTCATGCACTGTACGATGTTGTGCACTAGCGCAGGAAGGAATCAATGACAACTGTTTTGTACAGCCTGTCTCAAAAAAATGGTACAATCAAAAACCGATTTTTTTCAATATTATATCTCAACATAAGTAAGTCGTTTTTTACATCATATTAAAGAGAAAAGACCAGGCTTTCCAGGATTTTTTGTTTCATCTCATTTGCTTGTTTCAATCGACAGATAACTCTAGTTTTCTGCGGAACACAAAAATCGAGTTTGTGCCACTTTCTGGTTGAGTGAAAACGGTGAAAGAATTAGTTAAACAGAAGTTATTCACATTTGAACAGATATGAAATTCTTTAAAAAGGAATTAACTTCATAAAGAAACTCTAAAAGATACGAAAACAGTTACGTAATGGTGGAAGTTATGATCAGTAAGTTCTGGCTTTAAGATAAAGTGAATAACATCCGACATACTGTTGTGTGTTAGAAGAGAGCCATGCGCGTACAGCAACCTGAAAGGGAGAGTCTTTATGGTCTTGAAGTATGATGAAATGCAAATTCCTACCAACACCTTGATACGTTGCTTCCAAATTCAAATTGTTATTGACTTCAACAATTAGTAAAAAAAGATAGTGCAATATTTTTAAACCATTTCTTTGGATTTAGAGTGTTCATTTTGGTTGCAATTACATTCCTTCTGGCATGATTTTAACAGATACCAATTTTGTAATAAATTCAAAGTTCCATTTCATTGACGTGCAATAATATTTGTATTGTTTATTATTTATGAAAAGCAGAAGATATTTATCATTGAACTGATTATGTTGAATATTAAAACTTGTGTTGATAAAACTAGATTTCCATTGTTTACTTTAATATGTGTTTTGTTTCTTTTGTGAAGTTGCAATCTTTTGTAAGCTTCATCAGCTTGACATAACTGCGCGAAACAACTCTGCCCGTGCATAAAAGTGGCACAAAATCGATTTTGGTGTATCGCACTAAATGGGTTATATCTCTGGATTGACAAAAACAAATAAGATGAAACAAACGCCATTAGAAGGCCTGCTCTGTGTTGTTTAAAATAATGCCAAGTAGGAATGACTTATTTTGAAATATCATATTTAACCGATTTTTTTCTGATTGTACCATTTTTTTTAGACAGGCTATATACTTGGGACTTCTATATGAAACGTCTACCCAGTTTGGATTGAGCTGGCCTCGTCCGAGGAATAGAAATAAACTTTGAGGTTCTACTGTGAGTTCAATAATTTTGACTGTATATTTCATCATTTATTGAAAAAAGAAACTAATGTGAACAAAACTCACGGTGAATATGTTGCTTGGTAAGCTGTGACCTAACAATTTTGTGCAGAACCAAGATCCATAACTTATTACGGGACCTCATTTCTATGCAATTTACCATCAGGTATTTAGAAAAATATAAAAGAAGGGGGCCTAGCGACCTATGCTAACAACACGGTAAATTGAAAAGAAATGGGGTTACGCGACAAGTTACTGTAAGTTCAGTTTTGTTTCTGCGCAAAGATGTTAGGTCACAGTCTGCCAAACAACTTTCTTTCATTATTTTTTGATCATCTTAAAAAAAAAAAAAAAAAAAACGGAAAAATGATGAAATATATGGTCAAAGTTAATTGAACGCACAGTAGAAGCCTAAGATTTATTTATTCGTGAAAGAGGACGAGTATCTTGTGCTTTACGTCATGAAAAAAATAGCTCAATCTTAATCTGGTGATGAGCACCTGAAATCTGGAAGTACAGAGCCATTGTTATTACCCGGCAGTTTGTATAGTGCTTTATCCTCCGCATACCGAGCGGATTTACTGGATATCAACAGTGCAATTATTTGCTCGAGTCAATGCCGCATGATGTACATCTACTGGTCACTAATATTTCGGAAAAGAAATTGTGATGACATTTTATTCATTTTCAATCAAATGTGCAACTTTTTCACTCGACATACCCCAGAGTATTGAAAGGTATAATTAGACAATATTAACTGCGCAGAAATCAGTTACTTCGCCGATATGCGTAACCAATGTCCTCATGCAAGCATCTTTCTCTCTTTGATCCCATGGAGTAAATGCAAAGACTGTGTTGATATTTTTCAAAAGCACGGGCGCTCAAAGGCCAGTGACATTCAACTCACCTGTTACGTCATTGAATTCATTGAAGCAAATACGATTAGTTTGAGTGTATTGAGAGTTAATGCAACAACAAATGCGTTTACATTGACTTGAATGATTTCAATTAAGCACATTTTTCTCTGCTATCGAACTACACGTTTCCATAGATTTAGCGTGGAATTTTAATTTCCATCCACTGCACATCCCCTCATACAATGCTAATACCTTCGGAAAAGTACTAGAGGTGACTCGATGGGTTGAATCTACTATAAACCAGTTAACATCCTACGTCACTTTCTTTTGTTGACTGCCAATCCATGCCTGCCAATCGTTATGGCCCATAGTATTAAAACTCTAACAGATACAATTGCCCAGTGTGTAACAGTCAGGCCGACCTAGTTCAAGATACCAGGCCCTAACATGTTTACAAACATTGCTGTTAACTGGTCTATAGTCTGAATAATTTTGTTTTCATTGGCAGCCATTTTATTCAAATTAGGTGTGTGTCAATGGGTTGCCCTTCAGCGCCTTCGATAACAAACTTATTCATGGGTAACCTCGAGGAAAGTAATATGTTGGAGTCAGAGAAGATGAGAAAGAAGGAGATGGCTCGATTTTGAAATCCGATTACCCAGGATTACTCTCATCATGGACATAATAGAGAGAATGACAAACAACGCGAAAACCACCAATTATCTAATTCGATTACCCATTCATCTCGACAAAAACTCGTCATGTGAGTGCAACAAAGTCGTATCTGCATTTTCATGATTTTACAGGAGAAGCATTTTTGTGTTTCATTTTTTGTGACTTTTCAAATGAAAATAATTCTTGCACACGATAAAAATGTATTTTTAAAGTATGTTATAAATATTTCATTTCCCACTTAAGTCGACTAATTAAGAAGTAATTGGCTTATTAAAATGGCGTAACTACACACATGATTTCCCGTGTTACGACTTTGTTGCACGACACGGGAGATTCAATTTTGAGTGCAACAAAGTCGTATCTACACCTAATTAGGCCTAATAAGGCTAATAACTCTGAAATAAATTGAACCTTATACTTGAAATATATGTTAAATTATGCGTATCCATTTACCTTTGTAAATTAATTAAGTATTGGGCATCATATTGAGTGAAAAAAGGTCGTAACTACATTTTTGATATGTTTGTAAGGTTTTTTTTGTGCCGAAATTAACATAAATTAGCATAAATTTGGTAAAAAATGAAATTGCTTTTTTCACAAAATATTTTTGGGAGATTTTTAACTTAGACACCTTTTTAAAAACCATCGCTTTACAAGAAATAAAATGTCGTATCTCCATACTAGTTTTCCCGTGTCGTGCAACAAAGTCGTATCTACCAGTTACGACTTTGTTGCACTCAACAGAAATTCAATTTTGAGTGCAACAAAGTTGTATCTACACCAAAATAGGCCTATTTAACTTAATAACTCTGCAATAAATTGAGACTGTCACCTGAAATGTATATCAAATTAAGCGTGATTATCTACTTTTTCATATTATACAAATAACTCAATTTCGCCAAAAATGTCAGTTACGACTTTGTTGCACTCACATGACGAGCTAGGCACTCGATATGTATTCATGTGCATACACCGAAAGCCCGTGTGATCTATATCTCTTGCCGCGGTCGATTTTTGCAGTGACTACGGAAAAGTGGTCCACAAAACTTTGTATTTGACAGGATGTTGTTGTGGACCATGACTGTAGGGTGTTTTTGGAAAAGTGCATAGAAATTCAATTTCCCATCTTTTTTTGGCAAGTTCAAGTTGTTGTCACAACTGAAGAGAAGTTTGTTCAAAAAATACCGCCGAAAAAAACCCCATCAAAATCGTTATTTGTGGAAGCTACGACGGTCGGAAAATAGCTTGACTGTGGGATAATTGTGGACCCGTAATTGTAAAAATATTGTGAAAATAATTGAAAAGGAAAATGTTCCGATCACTTCCGACTCTTGAGAAACGGCGTTATGAAAGTTCATTGTTACCTTTGTTAACAAATTCTAATTCTGAACTGGTCCCCAAGCGCGCCCTACGTGGAATTCTTACCTCGAAAAACCACCAAATTGTAATAGTTTAACTTCCGGTTATGCTAAATTGTTTACCGTTGTGGCTGTTTGATAGCCGAGACCATGTCGAACTGATTCCAATGTCTGTTTCATCTGAAGTATGAGTGTGAAAGTAATTACTTTATACCTAACAAATGTATAAATTATAGATTAATTAACCCTCGTCTCCGAAGGGGGGGGGGGGGGGAGGGGGGGTTGTTACCGCCTCTCTTCTATCTTTTCGCACTACTAAAACCCCCACTTTCCGGTGTTAAATGCGTTCATGTAATGCCATTGATGGTTTGATATTTATGTTTCCGTTTTCATGCCCCCCCCCATAAAAAAAAAACAATACCGGGGTATTATAGCAAAGGTAAGGGTGATCCCCCAAAGTGGTGGATTAGGGTGTGGCAACCCCCCCCCCCCATTTTCGGGCGGGAAATACCTACACGCCTAGTACGTCACAGGAATATCACAGACAGTGGATTTTAGTTGCGATTGAATAGCAGGGGGTTCCTCTTTCCTTATAACCAAAATGAGTACCACATACTAACTTATTTCATTAAATGAGCCTAAACGTCTCTACATAATGAAGAATGTGTAAGTGTGACCATTATTTTTATTTGCCACTAAAATTTGCAAAATATCAATGTTTCTCCCTAATTGCCAGTAGTTTAATATTTTATTACCTTATGTCGTCATAGTGACATCATAAAATCCGATGAATTCATCTTAACTTGGAAATGGCATTTTTTAGGTGAGTATCTTAAGTTCTTAGTTAACTCTTTTTATTTACTACAACAAAATATATTACACACACTGGCCAAAAGGTATTGCAACATGCAGAAAAAGCAATTTTTATTAAAAATTGATTTAAAATTGTGCCAAGAGTTTCGACTACCATTAAGTAATTATTGTCAAAAGTTGGGATTTCAAACAGATGCGCGTTTCCCTGAATCAAGTAGTGCAAAAACATTCAATTTGATTATCATTAGCGCTAATTGGCGGTTTAAAGGGATGATTAGGATACTTGCCGATTACGCCAGCGAAATTACGGGCACAGGAAGGTCAAAAGGCCTGCAAAATAGTCGCTAAATGAATTTTACGGGTTTGTCAAGGTCTATTGTAAATGTTTAGGGCGAAAATTGGAGTGGTTGTATGGACCGGAAATGAGATAATGTCAATAAAAGATTGGAGCACGTTCATCACCGTTGGACTCTAGAAATTTAATCGCAAGAAAGAGGTCACGTGATAACTTTAAACCAACTTTTTAATCGCACAGTAGACATTTTGCTGTTTGTCAGACAATGTGAACGCGTAGTTAGACATGATTTACGTAACCACGTGATTTATCATTCGAATTGCATTTCGGGTGTCTCTGAATTTCTCGAATTTTTTGAAGACCACTGTCTTCCATTGACTTTATCTCATTTCCGGTCCACACAACCACTCTGATTTTCTCCCATAAACATTTAAGTAAACCCTAATGAACCCACCCAATTCATTAAGCGGCTGTTTTATAGCCATTTTTTTGTTTCTGTGCCTGTATTCCTTCTGGAGTGCAATCGGCAAGTTCCTTTAATCCGCCATACTTGGGAAACATAACAATAAAATGAAACGTTTGTTCACCCTCTCGGATTCTGTGGGATAACATCTGTATGAAAAACACAACTTTGGAATTTAATACGTGTAGTGTGGTCAATAATCCATGGTATAATTTGAAATCAATTGGTGGTTATGATTTATTTTTCTGCATGTTGCAATACTTTTGGCCAGTGTGTGTATTTCGAAATCTCTTAATCTTCTACTTTGAACCGGTTAAACCTAAGGTCGAAACCTAGACAAACTCTACCCAAGCCCGTAATCAGCCTGTAAAAAAAAAAACAAATAAAAGGGTTAAAAAAGGCAACAAATATGGTTTTATGTGTTTTGGTCGAAAAAAAGGTTAAAATTTCGGTAGAAAGTACCACTCTTGCCAAATTCGCCCCCCCCCCGGCGAATCTGAGGGTAAAAAGTCATCCCCTAAACAAATCCTGGTTACCGGCCTGACTCTACCATTTTTAATCATTATAACGAGACCAATGTATTGGTATACATTTGACTTCATTTCAAATTTACCTTTTGCTAACTTTCCCCTCCCATTTTACAATGTTCCCCACATTTCCCAGCGGTTACACCAAAAATTATGATCTCAGCACTCTTCACTATAGAAAACATCTTCAAACCTTCTCCCCATACAGTATGATCACATTTTCTAAACGTATTTTTGTATTGCACTACAGTTTTTCATATTTTTTTCATACCTATGTTGTCGTAGTATAGATTTTCTCCCATGTTTTCTTGCGCTTGGCTGAAATTGACAAAATTGGTTAAAACTCCTCCCCAGTATGCCCCGCGCCACTTTCCAAAGAGCGCTTTCCCTCCTGCTGAGAGGGCAATTATCGCATTACCTAAGCCGGTAAATTGGATCGTGGTAGGATTTAATAACAAACGGCGGCAACGTGATAGGGTCTTTGAAACTCGTGTGTTGTTGGTCCTCCTCTCTATTAGGTCCATGCTCTCATCCATCGGTTCATTGTGTGAGAAACTTCAATGGCCGCTCGATTAGACCTTTGAAGTATCTGTTCATCCGACTCAAGCTTGGCCAATCGGGAAAGTTTCACAACAGGAAGTAATTGACAAAACCGCTACTAAAACAGTTTATTAATTTTCTAGCTAAATGTTCTCTGCTGGTAAGGAAATCCACGTTTGTTCTGACCAATAATTATTTAATTTATTCATTGGCGAAATACTTGAGGATAACAGTGACTTTTTAACGAAAGAAAACAGCAAATCAACCCTTTTTCGGTAAGCTTACCTTGATTTAATGTTTTGAGGTCAATAAAGGCTGTTGTTATTTTAGCCTAATTTAAACATATCTGGTTAGTTTCTGTGAAATATGATATTATGAACGATTAGATAAATGCATTTTGAATTCACTCCAACCACACCTGTTTGTGTCCGAAAGTGTCCAAAGTGTCAAAATGCTTTGAAAATTTGGGGTCAAAGTTGTCTGTAAGTAATACAGAAGAGTACGTTCGCTGTACTGGTCACGACCATAGTGTATAGACTGTGCAAATGCCAGTTGGCAACTGTGTAATTGGAATAGTTCTGGGATTTAATGACAGGTGTATGTAATGTTCTCCAGTAAGTAACGCAGTTCTTTGATCCAAACAATCGGATTAGGGCAATTAAGATGAATAGGCGGAATGAACAGTTTATCTTTTGAAGTAACAGTTGAACCATCTCCTTCTTTCTCATCTTCTCTGGTTGGAGTCTACTCCTTTTCATTCTCAGTGTTGGAGGCGATTTATTTACGACATTGTTTTCATATGGGGGGTTCAGAGAAAGATTTGACTGCTTTTATTGATCATATGAACGGATTCCATCCTACGATTGAATTTACTTCTGAGATTTCTCAAAACAAAGTTTCCTTCCTTGATACCCTGTTGGTATATGCTTCCAATGGCATAGACTATCATATGCGAGCAAATTGAAGACATTTCGTATTTTCTGAAAATATGTCAGTGCCGCTTTAGGTACTTGCAAGCTTCGACACTTGAAGACTTTGATATTTGGTACCATTTCCCTTAATTTCGTAAAAAAATGATAAACATTCAACATCCGTCACTATGTAATACACCCTACGTATTGTTCTTTACACATTGTCTTATATCCCACCTTGTGAGCAACAAAGACGATTAAAAATGGTGACAATATCTATGTTTGTCATACCGGGAATTCCATTAAAACCACTGTATTAGTTGTGCTATTAGGGTTAGGCTGAGATATTTTCAAAACATGCATATTCAAATGGGATAAACATTTACAATTAATATAGTGTGATGATGGGATGATGGGAAACCGAGCAGCTTCTCACTACGAGCATGCGATGCAAGTGCATGACCGTGCTCTCAACATGCCCATTGACGTGGTGTTTTCAACGCGCAAAATCGGGCCGTTAAAATGAAATTTTACAAAAGAAATATGATAATACCTCCCCCAACTTCTTTTATGAGTTGAAATGTTGAACAAGAAAATTAGTAAAAATCCCAATTAAGTGTCTCAATTTTGACGTTTTGAAACAGTTTATCAAAATATCAATTTGATACATTGGGCATCTAAGTTCATATGTGGAAAAGATGGATCAATCAAATTTCAGTTTATTTACATTATATTGAACTTATCAACGTGGATTTACTTATCTTTATCAAGATTAAAAAAAAAGAAAGGTCAAGCTAAATTTGATGAACTTAGGCATAAATATCATCAACATCGAGCTATTTATATGGACGGGTCCAAGGTTTAGGACAGGACTGCTGCAGCAGCTTTAAAGGTGCAGCGAGAAATTTCAAATAACAGGTGTCCCCGAAAATGTTAAAATTCGGATTTTTGCACTGGTCTAAACATTTCTATCCAAAATATGGAAGGATTAACGTGAGAACTGGTCTTTGGTACAAACATTGTGAAATTGTCTAATTTCCTATAGGAGCAAATAGGAAATTCAGCCGCCTATGCTTTCTATTGAAATATAAGCATATATATACAAATCATCTTTTGTTTTCCTTTTAAAGGTTCTTTCTGCAGCCAAATAAAAGGTAGATCTATTGAGTGTCTAATGTATATGAAATCACTACATATCACAGAAAATATAGATGACTTGAAATATCTCGTTGCACATTTAGTGTAACCAACGTCAAATTAGGTTACCTGTTTTGCAGGCACTTAAGATGGCCTTAGATTTAGCTGAAATTTCCAGTGAGAGCCATTTCATTATACTGATTCACTATCTAGTCATATGGCTTTGAAGACAGAGAGTGTTTTAATTCGTCTCATTTGCAAAAATCTGTTGTCTTAGCTTGGACTCCAAACCACATTGGTATTCAAGGCAATTTAAAGTCGAGCGATATCCACACATACTTAAAATAGGGGCGGCCTCTCACCTTAACCCCGATCATGGTCAATTTCTCTTCGGAGATTTCACTCTCACATTGAAGCATTTCACCAAAAACTCTTGATCACAAAGTTTGGGTTAAATCGGCCCAGCCGTTCGGGTAGTAGAAGCAATATATACAGTTCAAAATAAATAAGTCCCCCCTGACAAAGGTACACTTTTCTGGAAAAGTTAGGCTCCTTAACCTGTTACAAAAATGTGAAATGTTCACTGCAATGTTACACATTTAATGTGCAAAAAAATCACACAATAGTTAATCTTCTCCCTGAAATGACGTCATTTATTAAATTTGATGACGAATTAAAAATGACACTTTCGTGCATAGGATTTAACAATCGAGAAAATCCCGGACGGAGAAGTACCAACATGCCTAGTACAACACAGTAATACCATAGACACTTGATTTTGATATCAATGGATAGCTACGGTCATCTTCGTTCCATTGCTACCAAAACGAGTACCAACATGCCTAGAATTACGTAAGGCTGACGTTATAAAGTCCACATGTCAGCACACCTGTCAATTTCCATAGTACACAGTGTACAATAGGGGGAAATGTGTTTTTTCACCAAAAAGTTTGGAATATCCGATTTCCACACGGTTTTTGCTCTCTTACTGGGATATGACTAGTTTTATACTCAGAGAGTTTTAGTGCTACATTGTTTGAGTCGGAAACATTGCGAAATTTTCCACCCTATATCCAGTATTTTTATACTTTCCTCAACTTAGTACGTCATAGTGACGTTATAATGGGAATGTTGGTACTTAATTTGATACCAATGGAAAGAAGAAACTCTAAGCTATCATGTGGTACCAAATTTATGGGAATCGGATGTTCAGTTATAGGGGAAAAAGAATCTTTAAAAAAAATCTTTAAAACTTGATTTTCTCGACTTTCAAAGCCCTATGCAAGAAAGTGCCATTTTTTATTTGTCCATCAATGTAATAACTGACGTCATTTCAGGGAGCAGGTCACCGGCTGTGTGAAACTTTTTCCCAATTAAATGTGACATTCCGTTACATTCTACATTTTTGTAACAGTTAAGGAGCCTAAACTTGTCCTAAGACAAATGCACATTTGTCATGGGGGACTTACTTTTTTGAACTGTATATTTAACTAAATATAAATTGGCTCTTAATTGGGTCGACCACCTTTTGGGATGTTTTTCCCCTGGTTTTTACTTTAAATTTTTACTTGGGCAATGACCAAAAAAATGTGAATCGGAGTGTTATCCTGCTTGATGAAGTCCCTACTTTAAGAAGAAGTAATCCCATCAGTAACAAGAAGTTTCCCATAATATTAAGTTGTCCTCGTTTCAGGGTTTAATTTAATTCGCCATATAAAGTTTTCTCATCATTAATTCTTGATACCCCCTCCAATATGTTTGATTAAATTTAAAATTACCGCTCCTTTCGCAGCTAAATCACAAATTTAGTTGGAATAGCCTTTGCCTATATCTATATTAAGGGTAATGTTTGCTAATTCTTAAGGAATAACATATCCCGACATGGGATTGTACGAGGTTGGTGATCGTGTCACCTCACCTGGTAACATTTTAACATGCTCTCGTATTACTAGTTGGCCAATCTCAAGCAGAACTTTGTCAGAATAACCCCTAACATATCACGACAGGGGATGTACATTTGTGGATGTTTTCCTAGGCCATTAAATTCGCTGGGGTTAATGAAACAAATGTGATTTTGTCATTGATACCAAAATCTCTATTTTAATCGAGTACAGCGGGGTGTTATACTGCTTGGATGAAGCCCTTGCTTTAGAAGAAGTAAATCCAGCAGTAATAAGTAGAAGTGAATGCCGAGCGCCCAATATAAGGTTTTCCTGACAGAATTTGGAGACTTTGTAGAGAAAACTCAGTTGACACACATCATAATTAGTTGTCATTTGTTTCAGGACGTAATTAATTTCTCCATAATAAAAGGTGTAAAAAAAAATTAGTCTCATCATTCATTCTTTGATTCCAATATGATTGAGTAAATTTAAATCACGGTCCTTTCGCGGCAGCAAATCAAACTCAGTTGAGAATAAAGCCGTTGCCTATAATTAAATATTATCGGGGAAGTTTGCTAATGTCTAGGAATTAACATATCACACACGACAGGGGGTGGTACGAGAGTGTTGTTGATGGGGCACCTACTGTAACATTTTAAAATGCTCCTCGTATTACTAGGGTGGCCTACTCTTCAAGCAGACTTTGTCAGAAGAACCCCTAACTCATACAGGGTGACAGAACATTGGGCCAAAAGAAACATGCCAGTGCCTCATTGCCACCGAGCATACGTACTCACAGATTTTTTGAGCCAACCATTCAGGGGTCTCTCTTACTCACTTGAATATTTCAAAGTTGTTTTCTTATAATTACCCTCGTCTACAAGAGGCCCCCCCCCCCACCTAGTGAACTTCGCTCCGGTGCGCAAAATGCCAAAAACTTCGTAAAAAGCTTTCTAGGTAATCGTTTCTCCATCCTTACCGTCATTTTGGCGAAAAATGTGAAGGTCGCAACCGTTCACCGGGGGTAGGGTGTTTGCCGTCCAAAGTCAAGGTGGGGGGGGGGGTGGTTGCCACCAAGATATTTTATGGTGCATTTTGAAAATATTATTCACAGTAATGGCTCTAACTCTTGATTTGTAAAAGAGCCAATTGCCATCATTAGATAGAAAACCGTCATGAAATCTGAATAAATCCGATTAACTACGTTTTTTTAGCGTCGAGAAATGGATTTTTCGCCTATTTTCGGGTGAAAAATTTCAATTTTGCCGACTCGCGGACTGATGACTCATTGTGACGCCATACTAGGTATGTTGGTAACTTATTTGAAATATGGACAAGAGGAGGAGCCATAGCTATCCCAACTGGTCATCAAGAGCTTCGCCGATAACAGCGGGGTGCTTATAACGACTTTCGAAGGTGGTTGGGGTAACCCCCCCTTGGTTAAAACCGTTTTACAAAACTTGGTACAGCGAGGCTAAGGTAGGCATGATCCAACCAACCTCGCAGAGAAGCCGTGACCCCACTCTACAGTGTTTTTAACAGGTTTAGGGCCCACGGTCAGCAGGGTCAGCAGAGGTCATGTTCTAGAACTCTCTTCCTCAGAAACTTCTAATTTCGAGGTACTATCATCCACTTGTCACAGTATTTGCCAGATGCCAACATTAAGGTGTCCTCACAAGTCCCAGTCATTCAAGGGAAGTCTCCTTCCAACCAAGCCAGCATACACGACTTTTGCAAAGCATAATAGTCTTTCTTTAGTCAAATGCCCTTGGCATTGGTCACTGCAACACGCCAAAAATCACGTGATATTTTCTGGGAACCGGGGATTTATATTAACCCCTGAGGTAATTCTGCCCAAATTATTACACTATTGAATCTTACCAGACACCCTTAAATTGCTAAATGAAATAGCTGCCCGAAATATGGCTTTGAATATCGAGGAAAAAAAAAATAACGGCCTTAGGACAATCATTCAGAATTATTAACAACATCTGCAGTTCTTGAACAGCGTTTTAAGGGTTGGTTCAGCCGCAGGGTTGGCGTACGCGTTGGATTGAAATAATCGCTTTTCAAATGGCTCCTGCTATTCGTATTTGAAGAAAGAGCCCCAAGAATCCTTACTTTGTTCCCCACCTTACAAGGACTTAACCCACAGCTTAAACTTAATTATCATGTTTTGAGGAGTCCGGTGTGTGAAATATCGGATCCAAACCGGATTATGTAAAAGGGATATTTAGACGAACGCCCAATATTAATGGGCCCTCGCTATGACGTTTTTAAAATATTGGGCTCGACTGCGTCTCGCCAATATTTTTGAAAAAACCCTAGCTCGACCAATTAATTTGGGCTTAATAATTGTTCCATTTTTATATCAATTTGAAATTCGGCCAAAGAATGCAAACGTGCCACAAAGAATAACGGTGCTGAACATTTTTAACGTAATCTGTCCAGTGTTTCCATCTAATACGGTGGCGCTATCTCGTTGTTTTCCTGAGAAACTTAACACCGTGGGGTTTATGTGTCCGGTGAAAAGCGGTGGGCGCTATTCACATGCTGTATTTCGAAGTCTGTCCTGTATCGGTACCAAATAACTATTATTTTGTTTTTAAAATTGCACTTTTTTATATAATTTATCTTCAAAACATCAAGATGGTGTCACGTGGTGTTAAAATTCTGAAATTATTTTTAAGTCATTTTGACGTCATTTCAGAAGGCATCATTGGATTGTGTGCGCGCCCAGCACCGGTTTTTGTAAATGCGATATTTTGACGACCGCTGGGCATAAAGTCAACCGTTCCAAAGCGGAGCTATATATGGACTGCTGGCAGTATCGTTTATTCCGTAAAGGTATATATCAAGAATTAGAATTGCAAATCTTGCACGCCGATCCTCTCTTGTCTTTTGGTTATAGATATATTTTTTCAGGTTAAAGGGGACATTTAAAAACAAAAATCACACCAAAAAAAAAAAAAAAAACAATAGCTGGAGAGCGAGATCTGCTCCTGTTTTTCATGGTGATTGTTAAAACTAAACCACTACCGCGATGGACAAAACCAATAATGCTCCCATCAAGCGATCTCATTTTTAAGTACTTTGGATAACCAAATTATTCTAAAATAAAAGGAATATCTCTTTACGTCTTCTGGGTTGTATGGGAACATTGTGGGAACTTTATTAATTAATGATAATGAATTAATATCTCTGCAATCCAATATTTTATATTACCATTTAAAAAAAACACCTTAACTTTTTTTTGCCCCTTTTACATCCCATTTGGTCTCTTGGGATTCTTTAAGGCAGTGTTAAGAATCCTAGCTATAAGCAATCCATGCTATTTCAAAATCGCTCCATTAGAAGGCTCACAGAGACACTGGCAACATTTGGAAAAATAGTGGCGCCCTCTATATTTTTCAAAATGGTATTTTTCATGTTTGTAAAGCTTTTATATACATTAGCCCTCTACATTATATAAGTAGTCCAATCAAAGGTTTTAATAATTAATGTCACCTGCGACATTAAATTACATGTCAGAAGACGCGGAAATTGCGTTTAGCACAGGAAAACACACGCGAGAGTTGATTCTCAGGCATCACCTTTTTTGGCCGGTCTGTGCCCTTAAGTGATTTTAATAATCAATGATTCAGCAGCTATGATATCCATGTATAGAAACAATTTGTAGATTAAAGCTACGTAAACTTAAAAGTTAGCCTAAGCCTACACATTCCTGGATGTTTTTAGTCTCTTATTATGTCTTATTAATCTGTTTTTGGTATGTTAATTTTATGTGTAAAATATATCTCTTTCCTTCCAAATGGCTATAAACTATCATATTTTGGCGAAATCCAAATTGAAGAATTTTTATATTTCCTGAAAATGTGCCAGTGCCGCTTTAAATTTAATGTTTCAACTGGAAAGATTTCAATATAATATTTAAAAATAACAAAATGGCCCCTAAAAAAAAAATGAAAGCAATACTCCTTAATGTGATTCTTTGATTGTAATTGGAACCACTTGAGAACTTTATAAAGTTTTGAAAAGTAATTACTATCTAACCATTCTTTATTTGTTGAGCTTTGATAGTCGACCTAGCGCAAAGAAATTTGAAACATTTAAAGTGGGAAATTAATGCTAGGTTTTAATCCCTGCTTGTTTTTTTCCATTAAGGCAATTAAATTTAAGTTAAGAAATATCACAACTCGTGCGTTTTGTGTTTTTGAATTGCAAAGACTCAATATTCACAATTAAGGAGTGGCTTCGTTCACCCTTGTCCTACCTGAGCCATTTTTTGTACAAAACCCTTGTTTACCACCACACCCTGTGATTTTCGTTAACTGAACATCAGAATTCCTGTAAATTTGGTACCAAAGGAAAGCTTAAAGGTTTCTTCTTCTATTGTACCAAAATAAGTACCAACTCCCCCATTACACGTCTATTGAGAAAGTACGAACATAGTGAATATAGAGTCGAAATGATATTTTTTCATTTAAGCGACTCAATCACCTTATTATAGGCACTAAAATGGTGCTCATACAACTAGTTTCCCATCAAGTAGCGTCAAAAACTGCATGGAAATCTGACATTCCTGACCTTTTCGGCGAAAGTTTAATTTTACCCTATTTCTATTACTGTGTCTCTGGAAATTGCCAGTTTTGCTGACATGGAAACCTTATGAGACGTCATTGTGATACTAGGCAATGCCTGTGACGTTTTTTAATATCAATGGAAAGAGGAGGACATAGTATCTATTGGTATCAAAATCACGTGTCTGATCTTCCTGTGTCGTTCTAGGAATGTTGTTACTTATCTACCGAAGTGGGGTGGTTTGCCACCCCCCCCCCCCCCCCCCATCCATCAATTTGGGTCACCCTGTATCTTACCTTTACCTGTTTTTGGACGAAAAGAGCAAAAAAAAATTGACCATTACATTAACTTTAGTTACCGATGGGTTTTCACGCCCGTTAGTGCCCAGGAGGGAGGGGGCACCCCACACTAAGAAAACCACTTTCCGAAACAAAGTTTTGCATGAAATTTATACCACATGTAAGGGGTCATAAGACAAATCTAAATCATCACGAGCAAATCAAAAATGACTGTTATTATTTGGGCTGCCAATTAGGGCCAAAACATTGTTTTAAAAACCCCACGAAAACTGGCAAACACGAAATTCCAATAATCCTCACACTTGCATCAAACTTATTTTATGTTGATATCTACGTTAGAAGAACCAAATTACATATCTTACACAAACTTAACTTACAATATCTTGTTAGAACCTGGTTAAAAAGGCTTTGAAACAAAGCTCAAATAACAACCGGCGGGCTGTGTAGAGAAAACTGGTCAAAACCCACTTGCACACACGTCAGTCTATGGGGCATCATGATTTGTTACATAAGTAATCAATACCATTGCGTGACTATGGCTACTCACGCACAACTACTGCCACCTTCTCATTTGTGGAAGTGGTTATGTTTAAAAAAAGAATGAAGAATATCTCAACCGTAAACCTGATCTTACATGTCCATTTTACGTAATAATTAAGTTGTTTTCATTGGAGTAATTTTAAATTGAAAGGCACATGCCCATGGTTTTTCTTGTCAAGACTGATCAAGACTCTGCGTGTACATTTTCAACGTTTGCATGGTTTGGGACAAGATCATAAAGGTAGTAAATATTGCAGCCGGTTTATTTTTAAAATTTAAAAGAGAAACTTGCAATAATTTGAGAGCCTTAATTTTGACCTTGTGTTATTATTAAAATACCAATTCCCACGACTGGGTGCGCTTTCAAAATGTTGTTTTTAATTTTAATGGTTTGTTTTTTTGTTTAATTTTAAAAATGCACTTGAATGTGTGCAAAGTGGTTTTTTGATCATTTTTTCACTCAAATGGCGGCCATTTTGTCATTTGAGCTCGTTTTCCAACGCCTTTTCAACCAGGTCATCAGATCTTGTAGTAAATACATACCTCAAACTATGTTGACCTGTCTACCCATTTGTTTGAGAAATTGCTGACGAAAAAGTTAAAATTAATTTTTGACCACTCTGTAGCTCTTAAAAGCAGAAATTAATATTGAAGTAGTTTCAACTCCCACCTGTTATGACGGTCCCCGCGGACGTCTCAAGGCAAGAAATACCCTTTAATAAACCTCGTCCTACGAGGGGGGGGGCTTACCACCCCCCTTCATGTTTTTTTTCCCCGGCTTGCTCAAACCCCCTTTTTTGGTGCCAAATTATTTATTTAATGTAATTGTCATTGACATGTTTCCTCTCCTTTTCATCCAAAAACAAACATCCACCGGGTATAGGTAAGATACAGGGTGATCCCAAAGTGATGGATGGGGGGGGGGGGTGGTCCCCACCCCACCCTTCGGAAGAGAAGTACCAACACCAACATGCCTAACACAACCAGTAACATACAGACAATTGATTTTTGGTACCAATAGATACTATGGTCCTCTTCTTTCCATTGATGCCAAAATGAGTACCAACATGCCCTAGCATTACGTCACAATGACGTTATAAAAAGTTTGCTGTCAGCAAACTGCCCTTTTCCATAGACCACAACCCACAGTGAAAAATTCAATTTTAAAAAAAAGTAATACACTACTGATACCGGGAGATACCAGCAAATTAATCCTGACTTTTTTTACCAGGTGTCGTGTTATGATATTTTGTATAGGACATCCCTTGGCCATGAAAAAGCAAAGTCTGAAGTGTCCGCGAAGCGGTGGAGCGTGACTCAGAGGTCAATGACCTCTAATTTGCATGTTCTTACCAAGATAGCTATCTTATGTAAGATTCAACCCATCGTGTCACCGAGTAAAAGTTTTGGACAGCGTCGATTAGTTGGGAGAGGAGGCAGAATACGTGGCCCGATTCACTGTTTCCTGAATAAACTAAGATAACTTTCTTTTCAAGATAATAAGTGCAAAGACTTTTGTGTCCTTACTATCCAAAGCACGGGCATTCAAAAGTCAGTAACATTCAACTCACGTGTTACAATGAATACCACTGAAGAAAATACGTTGTCAGAATTTTGTTTGAGAATAATGTAGCTATTAATGTGTTTACGTTGACCTAAATGATTTCACTAAGCTCAAAATTGATTTTTCTATGCTATTCGGACTACATGTTTCAAAGATTTGCGTGGAATTTTACTTTTATCCAATGCACTCCCCCTCATCCCAATGCCCAAACCTTCGGAAAAGTACTAGAGGTGACACGACTGGGTTGAATCTATATATAGTTACTTACTGAACCACATATAAAGAGTCAAAAATAACAAATGCGTATCAATTTAAAGAGAATAAATATCTATGCGATGATAATGCAAATTTGCGCTTATTAATTGCGGTAGAGTAGCTAGGTAGAGGCCAAAAAAACTGAGGGATTTTTTCAACTTTTTGCAATTTTTCGCCTTACTGGTTGAGTGTATAAATGAAAATTTGTCCATGAAGCTATTAATATTTCCTTATATTTTTCAAATTTGACCTTATATATATCCTACATACACCTGCGAATAAAGGGTTGTCCCTTTTATAGTTTTTGCATAACGGTATTTTAAGTTGACCACTCAAGTTCCGTATTTTAACCGATTTCTGCGACTTTGAGGCTGTTTTCTCTGACAACAATATATTGGATCGTTATATGCACCCTTCGAAAAAACGTTGTAAATCTGTCATTCAGGTGATTATGGATAAATGGTTCTTAAGTTGAATATCAATTGGTTCTTCCGGCACCCACAGAACCTTTCGGCGGGTTTGTAGGACCTTAAATGAGTCTGCAAATTGTTCAAAATTTTGAAGTTCTATGAGTCTTTATGTTCTATTAAGACTTTATTTATCTTAAAGCTCCAAAAAACAACCCTTTGGAAGAACCCATTGGCGGTTCTGAGACATTCTGGTTTCATTCAACCGTTAAGAGTTCTCTTATGGAGGGCAAAAGCTTTTTGTGTATAAACACTCCAGGGTTCACTATATCCCTGGGTGCAATTAACGTGCTGAAATGGAACGCATAATGCACTAAGATTGTCCATGGCATTGAGTAGAGAAATTCTTCTAAGATATCAGAACGTCTTCCTTGGAGCCTCTCCCTCAGCGGCGGCAGAATCTGAGCAATTTGTAGATTCATTCATCACCTCTAATTTGTTAACTAAATGACAGTTTTTGGGGCCTCTGTAAGCTGCCCCCCCTAAAAAGTTCGGATTGCCCAAATTGATTGCAAATTTCAGCTGTCTGTCCAATTAACTTAGAATTTGGTTTTAATTGAAATTATTTTTCAAAAAAAGGTCTAAAGTTGTTTATTTCATCATCGTAATTACAAGATCAGGTAAGTTTCCACTTGAAAAACAATCTTGGTTTCTATTCAATTTACACCGATTTGTATTGGCAAATGACACATCATCAAATTTATTTCGTCGCGACATCCAATTTACGAATATAAAATATGAGCTGCCACCTTAGGCACTCAGTCAGGTCTCATGAGTCATGACCTGACCTTGTTTTGGACGTCTAGGTCCAAAGATACCCTACAACTTTCTTTTTCGCGACTTATTTCGAAGTGCGTATTTATTGAAATCATTAATAAAAACAGTTTAATTGACTGACCTTATAATATCATTGTTACGGTTCTGCTTAAGGAGCATGTAAAAAGAAGTGTTTATACTCCGATTCATCTGATTTGTGATCCCGTACCATTCTTTGCGGATGTGACAAATTAATGAGGCGCAGGGATTCTGTTATCATGTTATTTTGAAGGAATGCTAAGGCCTGACATACACTATTGTGTCCGTTTACCATACATGAATGAAATTGTATTTAGTGGCAGTGAGTGAGTTATATTACCGGAGTGTCTTCCAAGATAATTCCGGTGTGGCACGTGCATTCTTTCATTTTCCCCTCTCCGACTTAATTTAATAGTCCAAAACTCCAGGGGACGAACGAATCAACGAAACGACTATAATCATTTTATTCAAGTTCAGACCGATGCGTAGTCTCTTTCTGCAGGAAAATGCTTGTGCTTATTATGCACATATTTCGTTCTTGGCGGCGATTTTCGTCTGATGCCGATTTCTCATCGGGATGCTGGTCAACCCTTGTATTTCCCATTCTGGCATTCTAACAATTCCGTTCTTCTGAGAAAACCTTACTTTAAGGTACCAGTTGCATGATGCGAAGAAGGTGAGTTTTTCCTTGATGGGGTTTTGTAACATGAGAGTATAAGCATAATATCTTGAGGTGTGACTCCTGTAATACTAACTTGTTTTTTTTCGTTCAGATATTATAAACAAGGATCCTGTCCTGTCATCCTACCATTCACAAATTTGATGATATAGCAGAACATTGTCATGGGCTAGGTATATACATGCTATTTCCTTGCTGAAACATACTCACCCACTTACCATATCCCGGGCAAGAAAACCTGGGAATAACACTCTCTTGCAGGACGTTGATAACAAACACTTGTGGAATTTTAAAGGCATCTTTTGCCCTGACCACTAACCCTGAAACTCTCTCATTGATCTCGTTGGGACACCCTTTCTTCTAGATCCTTGATGCTCAGAGACGCATCATAGTGCCGCACATGGTGCGTCCTGATCGGCACAAGACTCGGTAGATACCAGCAATTTATCTGATTTTTTACCAGGTGACTTGTTAGGATATTTGTATGAGGACATCCTTGGGCATCTGAAAAGCAAAGTCTTAAGTGTCGCTCGAGCGTGGACCGGGACGTCAGAGGTCAATGACCTCTAAATTGCATTGTTCTTTCCTTCACCATATAGCTATTCTTAGTCGCTACGATCAATATAAAGACTAAACATACAAATTTGGGTACATTTTCAGAGAATAAAATTATCTAATCGATCTATCCATTTTCGCTATTACATTGAGCAGTAGCTAGTTTAGCCCAAAAAGTGTTATTTTTTTCAACATTTTCTGCTATTTTTTGTCCTTAACCGGCTGAATATAAATGAAAATTTGTCCATGAAGCGATCATATGGTTTTTTATATATTTTCCCAAAATTTGACCACATATATATGCTACTTACACCTGAGAAAAAAATGTTTCCCTATATAGTTTTTCGCATAATGGTATTTTAAGTTACCAACTCACTCTCCGTATTTTAACCATTTTGCTACTTTTGGGCTGTTGCCCTTGACAACAATAATTTGATCGTAATATGCACCCTTCGAAAAAAAAAGTTGTAAATCTTCCATTCAGGGTAATATGGATTAATGGTTCTTAAATTGAATAAAAATGGTTTTCGGGCTCCGAATCCATAAACCTTTTTGGGGGTCTATAGGACCTTAAACTAGTCTGCAAATGTTCTAAAATTTTGAGGAAAGCTATGAAGTACATCTCTGAAGACATTCTGGTTTCTAAGAACCCTTAAAATTATTTGAGTAATTTCATGAAGTACCTTTCTCTTAAACCTCCAAGTAAACAACCCTTTGAAAATCCTTATGGTTTACAAAGGCAAAAATGGTTCTGAACGGTGTCTAAAGACATTCTGGTTTCATACAACCATTAAGAGCTCTCTTTAGAGGCTAAAGATTTTGTGTATAAACAACAAAGGGTTTTCCCTCATATCCAGCGGGTGGCATATTTTTCTGAAATGGCGTGGCATTCACATCATGCAAGGTTGGTCCATACATTGAGAAGAGAAAGTCTTCTAGGATATCAGACCCAGCAGCGGCCGCAGAATCTGAATCATTCGTAGATTTAACACCTCTAATTGAATTGTTTAAGATTAATTGACACTTCGGGCATCTGTAAGTTGACCCCCCCCAGCCCCCCCAAAAAAAAAAAAAAAAGGGTTCAGCTTTGCCCAAAATGATTGCAATTTTCACTACTCTGGCAGTTCAATTACCTTGATGTCCTTTTTTTTTTATTATTTCCAAAATATGTTTTCGAAAAAGTCTAAAGAAAAGTTCTAATTCATCATCGGACCTAACAAGATCATTTAGTTTCAACCTGAACAAGAAAATCTTGGATTTTTATTATTCATTTGCAAAACCGACTGTTTATTTGTAAATAAAAATGCATCAATCAAATTTATTTCGTCTCAACATTCAATTTAAAAAAAAAAAAAAAAAAAAAAACACCCCACACACACCAAAAAAACTAGGGAAGGGGAGCAAAAATTGGAATGGAAGAAGGAAAGAAAAGAGAACGAAAAATAGGTTGAGAAGAGAAGGGGAAAGAAGAGGGAAAGAGGGAAGAAGAGAAAAAAATAAGATGGAAAAAGATAAAAGGGGAGGCAGAAGGTTTTCCACCGCTGTCACCTGCAATTTCCCATATTTAGCGACTAACAATACCAAGATGCTTCTGAAAACCTTACATTTAACGTACCAGTCGCATGATATCTAAGAAATGTGAGTTTCTTGATGGTATTTTTTGTAACCTGAGAGTAATAGGCAGTTCTAGAGGTGGGGTGAAAACCTTAATTCTCAACTATGTTGGTCTCGTGCAATATGATAACCAGGCTTCCTTGTCTTGTCATCTTACCATTCACTACTTTGACCAATAGTTATAGCAGACCTTGTCAGGGGCTAGTATACAGTGCGCCGATTTTCTGCTGAAACATACTCACCTACCTGCCATTCCCGAGCATAACCTGGAAACGCTGTTTGAAGGACGCGGATACAAACACTTGTAGAAGTCTAAAGGCTATTTTGCCACTGCAACCACTAGGAGCTGAATGTTGTAGGAATTTCTCTCGATGCATGAAAAAGATATTGCAATGCTTTGAAAATCCCATCAAGCATAGAAAAGTGAAAACTTCGTGTCCCATGATACAGTCAACCTTGATGAGTCTTTGAGTAATAAGAATAACTCTTCGACGAGAAGACCATCAAAAAGCTTATATCGCAGTGATGTGTATCTGAGTTTTTGTCCAGAATAGTATCCCCATTTCCTCCCCTATTGGATGGTGTGTCTAAATTAGGATTGGAAACGAACTGCCACTTTGCGATTCATACACATCGTATGCGACAGGGTTAATGCACCTTCAATCGAGTTAGGAATCTGTCAAGGGTGTCCCGGGGAGACCACATGGGTGCAGGCAAAATAGGCCTTCCGATTTCCAAAGTGTTAGTTATCATCGGCCTTCAAGACACATTTCTCAGTTTTCCTTGGTCTGGCATGGCAAGCGGATGAAGTATTTTTCAACACATAGCAATCGCACTTTATATCCTAACCCCTGACGAGGGGGGGGGGGGGAGGGGGGGGGGTCTGCTATATAATTCTAAACGAAGTTGTTAACGGAGAGTTGTTCAAGACTTCAGATGTGACCATCATGAAGTGGACCGTGCACCCTTTCCCAATGTTAAGCTTCAATTACTGAGGAAGCCCAACGCCACCATAAAACATATGCATTCATACTGCTCAATACAGCACGTTCGATTAACTTAGGAACAGCATCGGCAAACACTACCAGATGTGGCATACTATTGACATCTCGGTCTTTGAAAACAGTATTTATGCTGCATTCACCGAATGTGCTAACCCGTGCCTGTGACGAGATGTGCCTGATACCCTTGAAAACTTACTCTGCTCAATGTGGACATTTTAAGTTGGCATAATGTGAATGATGTTAGATATCATTCAATTATGCACCCAGGCGAGCTGAGTCAATCCTACTTATACCCAATCAAATCACCAGATCCGCCCTGTTTTCCCATCCGCGTAACACAGCATTCATGCAAAACGTTAACGAGTGAACTATGTTACAATGTATGTAATGTAGAAATATAATTGCTAATCATATGGGATCTTGAAATCGGAAGACCATGGCTTGGAAGTTTTCCGAAGAGACCACCCGCAATTATCAATTATATGGTTCCATGGATCAACGATCAAGATGTTCAGTCATCAGTCAAATGCCGATGATCTTCAAGTACCGGATGTCCTTCATTTCTACTGACGAAGATCTAAAGTAAACGAGTGAAAATTTTAGTCCCCTCAAAAAGAGTGAAACTCTTCTAACCATCCAAAATGAGTGGTTTTACTTAAAAAGAGTGAATTTCCACTCAAAAAGAGTAAAAATCACTCCAAAAGAGTGGATTTCCACTCGTTGAGGAGTAAACGAGTCCAACATTTTTGAGGAGTGAAACGAAAGGACAGACACGAAACGAGTAGAATCCACTCTGTTTTGGAGTGATGTTCACATCTTTTTGAGTAGATTCACTCTTTTTAAGTACCACTCATTTTGGAGTGTTTAAAAACGTTTCACACTCTTTTGGGGAGTGAAATTTTCACTCTTTTAGAGTTTTTACATTTAGAGAGTGAAGATGACGTTACCACTTGATGCGGCATGATAATGTAATAAGTAACATGAAGTAGGCTAAATGCAGTACACTGATGTCGGGCAAGGTGTTTTGAATCAATCCCACAATGCAATTATGTGTCTGTACTCTACTGTACTAAAACATGTCAGTACTTAGGGATAACAACGTGTTCCAAAGTTTAAGAACCACACAACATTTCATGATCATGCTAAAATTCCTAGGTACAAACGCTTTTGTTGGGCTATTTATGTGTTAAGAATTGGATTTTTTTGGGACCCTATTCAGGTTAAATTTCCAAACTGTTGTCATTGTGGGATTGACGACTCAATACAACCCATCTGAGTGATGTGTCTGTATAATAATGTGAATATTGCTTCTGTGTGACTGTATGGTTTCCCCGGGGACATTGACATAAGGGGGGGAAGTTTTTTTGGGTTTTTTTTTTTTATATTTGCGCCCTTAAGACCCCATTTTGCGCCCCTCGCAGCAGTTGCTATAAAACGCCCCCCGGTTGAAGCATAATTCATTCATAAGGTCCCTTTGGGAAATGTTTTTGCCTCTGAACTAAAATTTTAGCCAATTTTAGTTCCAAAACTGCAAATTGTCCATTCCTTCAAACGTTTCATTTCCTAAAGGCTTGCTTGAAGACAAATCAGTTCCCAAGCCCACAGTTCGGAAGTCGGGTCCGCAAATATGCCTACCAAAAAAGAAAAAGTGATGATTAGCTAGCAATGATCTGCAACCTACATATGTCATGTTGTTTACACATGAGAACCTTTTGGTCCTTAAAAAGGTCCTTATATCTTCAGACAACCTTTTCAGAGCCATTTTGCTTTTAGAACTGTTAATGTTCTTCAAATGGCTGTTAATTTTGTTGGCGGTAAGAGGTACTCTAAGCTTTCCTTCCTCCACATTTTTAGAAGCCATTTCATACCATTTTCACGGTCTAAACCGAAGAGGCCAAAAAGGTTCTGATGGGTTGTCCTGAAGAACCATTTTTATTTAATTGAACCATTAATCTCATATTAACCATGAATGAACAGATTTACAACTTTTTTCGAAGGGTGCCTATAACGATAATTATATTGTTGTCAAGGTCAACAAGCACAAACAAGTAGCAAAATTGTTAAACCCGGAAATTGAGTTGGTCACCTTAAACTTACCATTACCAAAAACTATAGAAGGAAACATTTTTTCTCAGGTGTAAGTTGTATTTATATGGGGTGTCAAATTTTGGGAAAATATGAAGTAAAAATATTGATAGCTTCATGGTCAATTTTCAATTTTAATTCCATCCGGTAAGGCAAAAATAGCAAAAAAGTTGCAAAATCATCCATCGTTTTGGCCTATAACTAGCCTATCTATACTAGCTACTGCTTCAATTTTATAGCGCAGAATTTTTGACTGGTATCATCGAATAGATAATTTTATTCTCTTGAAAATGAATACCAAAGTTTGTTATTTTACTCATTTATATGTGACCAGTAGCCCTAAGAATAGCTTATATTGGTGAAGAACATGCAGAGGGTCATTGAACCTCGACGATCACGCTCCACACGCTCCACGACAACTTAAGACTTGCTTTCCAGATGGCCCAAAGTATTCTATTAAATATCGTAACAAGACATCTGGTAAAAAATCATGATTACATTGCTGGTATCTCCCCTGACCAAACGAGCATGCTCGTTCCAGTGAAGCGAATGTTAAAAAACTGTTCTAAACTATATCTACTTATAATGCCACCTCAAATCAGGTAAAGTTCCACGTGCTCTTCTACTTTTGAAGACAAAGGAACTGAAATGGTGTGAGGAATTTCTCGATGTACGAAAAGAAAAAAAATGCAACCTTTGAAAAGCCCTCATGACTTCCACAAAAGTCAGCTTGATGAGCTTGAGGAAATAGGAACCTCTTCCGACGAGAAGGCCATGCAAAAGCTTATGTCACGTTATGTTTATCTGATAGATGCCTATGTTTTTTTTAGTCCAGAACGGTAATCCCATATGCCTCCAATTTGTGGGTGTTGTTGCTAATAGTATTGGGACGAACATGCTACTTTGCAGATTCAGTAACACATCAATTGTCGAAAGGCTTGATGCGCCTCCAATCATGAAAGAAAGGGTATCCCGGGAAGACCACGAGGGAGCGTTGGTGCAGGCAAAAGAGGCCGTTCAGATTTCCACAAGAGTTTGTTATCAGCGTCCTTCAATACAACATTTCGCAGTTTTCTTGGAATGGAAAATGGCAAGCGGTAATGAAGATGAGTATTTCAACACGAGAAATCACCACTAGCCCTGACGACGGTCTGCTTATATCTACAAAGTGTGAACGAGACGTTGTTCAAGACTTGAGTTGTGACCATCATGAAGTGGACCCTGTTTGTTCACCATGTTCCAGTGGTGAAAACTCATTATTGAGATGGCCAACAACAGCCACCAGTAATACATTTGTATATTCATATGCTGCTTGCCTGCTACACCAGCTTATGCTGCAATTGGATGGATGAAGAAAGGCTAACACAGATACTATTGACCCATCTCGTTTAGCAAACAGTATTTATGCTGCATTGTCCGGATTACACGCATTCACCAATTATAACCCCACAAGCTTATGGCACAAAACAGGGCAATATTGTCAGCTTCAGTGCATGGCAGCTGGGATTTAAGGATAAGGGCCCCTTGTCTCAGCAGCTTAAGGTGGGGCCCTTTTGGGTCGCGAAATGACGCAATGTCGCACTTAGTGTGCGACTGGTGTTCTGGAGGGTGAAGAAATAATTGAAAAAATCTGCTTTGATCCTGGGCCCATCGCATTTTGGTAGGAAAAAAAGTCTGTGGGGGGCCCGTGTCATACATTAGCCATGATGGTGTGATGAAAAGGGACAATGGGCCCCCTATAATCTTGGGGGAGGGGAGAACAACACACTGTGGCCGTTATTTTACTGTTCTTTGCACCCTTTTCCTGGGGGGGGGAGGGCTGAGGGTCAATATTTTCGATGACCTTGTCAGCAGCGCTGACACTGATGACTCTTAAATCCACAATGGTCATTGGAAGAGGCTCTCACTTTGGACGAAGGATGGGTCTGATACCCTTGAAAACTTTCTGTACTCAATGTATGGACATTCTAAGTTGCATGATGTGATGATGATTCGAGATATGTCATTCAAATTATACAACAGGATATGAGTCAATCCTACTTTTAACCATTTAAATCATCAGATCCGTCCTGCATGTTTCCCACAGTGCTGTAAAGCAGCAATTCATGCAAAAGGTTCAGCGGTGAACTATGATACAATGATGTGAAGAAATGTAATTGCTAATCCATATGGATCTGAACTCGGGGAAACATGGATGGAAGAGACGGGAGACGACAACCAGCAATGATCAATTGTGGTTGTGGTTCCGGAATCAACGCGATGATCTTTCCAAAATTAAGGATGATTCATTTCTTCTTGAAGATGGTGACCGATGATGAAATTGGCAGTAAATTGGAATGACCAGTCTTGCAGTTTGGGCACTATTACTGATACATGGATATTTATAAGGAACATTGAAGTAGGCTAACTGTAGTACATTGATGTGCAGATGTTTGGAATCAAATCCCACAATGCAATACAATGTGCCTGTACTCTATGTAAATAAAACATGTCAGTACAAACGCGTTGTGAGTAAAATAAGCGTATAGGTCAGGGTTGTTAAGTGTTAACTATATATTTGTGGGATCGCATGACCCTATTCAGGTGAAATTTCCCAAAAACTGCTCCATTGTGGGGATTGACTCGATACATCCTCTGGTGACGTCGATCTGTATAAATTTTTTTAAAAAAACGTGCAGATTGCAATGTGACTGTATGGGTTACCCCGGGGCCATGCATAGGGAAGTGTAGGATTTTGTGCGGCCTTTAATGTCACGCCCCTCCAGCAGTTCCTAGACCACCAGTTGAAGCATAATTCAGTTCTTAAGGTCCTCTTTGGGGAAAATTTTGCCTCTGAAATAAATTGTGCCGAATTGTAGTTCAAAACCTGCAATTTTCCTCAAACTTTCATTTCTAAAGGCTACTTTGCTGGACAAATCAGTTTCCACGTCCCCAATTTCGAGTCGGGCGACAAAATGCCAACAAAAAAAAAACAAAAGAAAGAAATAGGAAAAAGTGATTGCTCTTAATGGTTCTTGAATGAATGAAACCAGAATGTCTTCAGACACCTTTAAGAGCCATTTGGACTTTTATAAACGTTAAAAAACACTATCAGTGATTCATTCGGATGAGACAAAACATTTTTAAAATTTGAAAGAGAAATAGCTTAAAGTGAGGCGATATCTGTATAATCCTGAAAGTTACTTTTTACAACAAAAGAACGACAGGAAAAGGGAATACAAAACGGAGTGTGTTCAAAGATATGACTCTCCTTTCAATTACGTGTGTGGAAGTGTCAGTTCGGACACTAATGACTAAAATATCCGATTTGTAGTTGTACTATTAGCTTGCTTGGCCTTATATTTGCCGGGTAGTTAGTGTACCTGTAATTGTTACAGACATGCACAAAATTTGATTTTGAGATTTTTGCAATTTTCCGATTTTTAGCAAATCACTGATATTGCCCTTTCTTCAAAGGTTGTAATTTGTTGGGTGGTCGGGGAGAAGAGAGAGAGGTACTTTTATGAGCGTTCTTCAAAACTTTAGAACCAGTTGCAGACCTTTTAGGGTTCTACCGATTTGTCAAAGTGGTTCTGATGGGTGCACGAAGAACATTTATCAATTAAGAACATGAATCCATATGTACCTGAATAACGATTACAAACTTTTTTCGAAGGCTACTGCATATAACGATCAATTATTGTTCAGAGGAAACAGCTAAAAGTAGCAAAATGTTAAAATACGGGGAAAGTGAGTTGGTCAGCTTAAATACCCGTTATTGGCAAAAAATTAGAGAAGGGAAACACTTTTTTCAGGTTTGTATGTAGCATATATATAGGGTCAAAGTTTGGGAAAAATTAAGGCAAAATATTGATGACCTGATCATGGACCAAATTTTCATTTAATATTCAGCCGGTAGCAAAAATAGCAAAAAAGTTGAAAAATAACCTATTTGGCCTATACCTAGCTACTGTCTTCAATTTATACGCAAATTTGTACATCGAATAGATATTTTATTCTCTTAATTGATATCCCCGTGTTGTTATGTTTACTCTTATATGTGATCAGTAGCGCTAAGAATATCTATATTGGTGAAACCTGCAATTTAGAGGTCTTGACCTCTGACGTTCAGGCTCCACCGCTCGCGACACTTAAGACTTTGCTTTTCAGATGGCCCAAGGGATGTCATACAAATCATCCTGACAAGACACCTTTTAAAGAAAAAAAATCAGGATTAAATTGCTAGTATCTCCCGTTCTATTAGAAAATAAAATCAGATTTTGCATGCGGGTTTTGACTCTACTTGATGGGAAATTGACAATTTTATATAACACAGCATTTTAGAGCTATAAATAAGGTGTTGAGTTGCTAAAATTGCGAAATATCACTTTTCCACCCTATATTCAGTATTTTTCGGACTTTCCTCAGCATATGACGTCATGGTGAAGTTATAATGGGGTATGTGGTTCTACTTTTGATACCGATGGAATAATGAACTCTAATCTATCTTTTGGTACCAAATTTACATTAATCGGGTGTTCAGTACCGCAAATCACAAGGTGTAACCAACCCCCCCCCCTTCGGGAGTTGGGTACAAAATGGCTCAGTAGAACGAGGGTTAAACACCAACAAATGAGCCTTGTGCCAAATGATATAAATTTTATATAATACACTGTTTTAATTATTTTAAAAATCAGGTTGGTTCAAGAATTGGCATGTTCCAAAACACAAACTTTACAATAATATTAACACTAAATGGGAGTTTACATAAAATTATACGGAGGTTGTTTGAGTTCTCTAAGTCCCAGATATAAAAGAAACTTTGCAGTCAACTGATGTAGCGAGGGGCCGAGCCTTGAAAAGTCCCTCTATTTTTCGAGTTACCCCTCCCCCACCGTACAACCAAACACAACACCTTTAATTTGAAGGATAAATATATAAGATTTAAGAAAATGAGGGTTTGTTGAATATTTGGTGGCAGGGATATTTCTAGGCCGAAAATGAATTTGGGCTACAAGTTAAGCGAATTATTATTTTTTTATATTTTTTAAGGTAAAATTTCATCTTATTTTATGGTATCCCTTTTTGTTTATGGATCTAGGTTTTTATACATTGCATAAAGGGTTTCAGGTAATATGTTTCTGACCAGGTATACAAGGATGTTTTTTTAAGGAAAAAGTGATTTTGGGGGCTAAAATTCTAACCCTTTATATATTGTATAAAACAGAAATCAATAATATAAATGTCAGAGAGTGATATATTGCATGATGATTCAAATTTGTTTGCTAAGAAATTAAATAATCTTGATTATTCTTAAGTTTTAGCTAACAACGTTATTTTTTTACCCAAAAACCCCTGCCACCCAAGTTTTTGACCACAACCATCAATTTTTTAAATATTTATTAGTATCTTTCGAATAGAGTGGTTGCGTTTTGTTGTACCAAGGGAAGGGGTTGTCGACAATTTGGCAGTCCAAACCGCCCCTAATGATATTCCCTCACCAGCGAAACTCCAAAATGTCCCCCTTTTAGAACACAAACTGGAATCCTTTTTTATTCCAAAAACTGAAGCTCTTTTGATCTTGCAAGATGACAGCGGTGAAATAGTTTCACATGCAGCTCCTGTGGTAAATATCAATTGAACCTGATACTATGTACTGCCCTATGCGCATACTGAGATCCACAACTAAACATGTCTGGCAAGAGCTCCGCCAATGCCACCCTCCTTAATACACATATTTCACAAGTAGTATTTCCCAATTTTTCAATAGAGTTATCACATCATCATGCATAAACATAACCTTGCACTGTCCAATTGGGTTTCACATTAATTACATCATCTGCATTTGTATCTAACATTTATAACATCACGGGAAACCGCCTTTTGCAATCTGTTTTGAACTCTAGCATAAACAAGTTGACTCTTTTCTAATTAGCCTTTTGGGACTCCCGCCATCTCTGCATCAATCTTTATATCAAAAAACACCTGCATGTTACTAATGGGAATTCCTCTTCTTTTTTCAATCATAAACACAGTATTAACTCAAGTAAAATTGAGAAAAAAACAATATTTTATCGAAAATGGAGATAATTTAATAATACACCATGTATAAGTATATTCACCTTCATAATGTATTGGTACGATTTATCCTAAATGCCAATATCAATAAACGGTGAAATTGAAATCGAATACACATCGCTTATTTAATAAATATTAAATTATATAACCTATGAGAAGTGTTTTTTTTCCGTTGAAGAGATTTTCAGGATCCAGAATTCCTCTAAGGCGATGTAGTTCAATCTTGTAACCTTAAAATCAAATAACAAGTCATTGGAAATCTTCAGCATTCCTCTTTTTTTCAAGCTGTTCTTCAGATAACGTGGTTCAGCAGCTGGACATATAGCCTTTTAGCACAGGTTTATTAATGGGGACTAGACTACCCACATCAAACGCTTCCTGACGCTTGAAAACCTTTTCCAAGTTGATAATGGTGCTAGGGGATATTTTTGACAATGCTGTAAATCCTCAAAGATGAGTAGTCTTCGTCATGCCAGTTGGGTGTCATGTTTCTTTTTATTATTTTCAACATGTAGTATTAATTTAATTTTGGTATCTTGATTTGTTATTTTGCTTTTGTATGTTTTCATGATTTTTGTCTTTGGCCGTACACATGGTAGGTGAGTGCCACCGTACCTAAAGTGTTAATAATAAATAAATTATCCCATAAATAAATAATAATAAAAATAATAAATAAATAAAATAAATAAATAAATAATAAATAAGATGTGTTACAAATGTCTGCTAGTTCCCAGGTAAAAACTCAAAGTGTGTGCCAACAAGTCCCAATTTTCAAGCATTAAAAGTTAAGTACAATACAAATGCACTCCAACAGTATAACATTTATTTACAATTTGGCATATACTCAGCGTTGATTGTGGAAATTTCTGGATAGATCACTTGCTCGTGGTTGATGTTGAAGCTCGGTGTAAATATCATTGTGCTCCATTGAATTTATTTATGTTTGATGATCAGGAACGTACGGAGAAACCTACCTAATGCAGTAGGCCTACTGATGTTTGCAACATCTGAACCGAAAGCATTGGCTGTTATTTTGCTCTGTTGCAGGCTGGAATTGCGTGCTGGTGCAAAAGATAACCGGTTGGCTTATGCTTCTACTGTGTCTTTGGATATTTTTTTTTCTTTCAATTGAATGGGATGTAGATATTAGTGACGGGAACGCGGAGGCCAATTTTTGTGTGAATTTTTTCCAAAAATACATTTGGGAGATATATTTTAAATTTTTTGGTTCAAATCTCCTAGCTTTGTACAGGGACTGTTTTTGCAGTGTTCAACATGGTGAATGGGGAAAACCTGTATATTTTATTTGTTAATTGATTTTTTTATTTATTTTTTCTTATTTCTTTATTTATTATTTTTTTATTTATTTTGAAGTTGTTCAATTGTCTATTTGCATTCTATATGATTTTAACTATATGTAATATCGAAATACTGTAATGATCAATTTCACACAAAATTCTGATTGTTAGAATTTAATGAGATTCTAAATAGCGGAGCAATTTTCGTACATCAGTCATTTCTAGTCTGATCAGTTCACTAGTTTGAAAGAGAAGACTTTTACCACACCCCGATCTCAAATTTGTCAAAGATTGTAACTAAATTAGACATAAATACACATACATTTTACCAATTCACACAATTGTTCAGGCACTCCCCCAGGCGGCCAGAGTGTAAGCTCACTCAACTTTTTCAATAAGCGTCGTTATACATACTAAATTGTAACGAACTTCTATTTTCATCATGTATGGCAAGATTTTTGCATTTATTATTGACAGGTTTAAGTTTCGCCGTTACAACTTGAATATTAAAATTTTTGTGATACCTAGTACAGTTTGAATCGGTCTTCAATCTGCTAAATATTCTATTCTATTTTCCGCGATGCCGCAAGCAGGTGCGGAACTATTCTTCTCTTGTCATTGATAGACAGTAGTGCCGCCAGTGGCAGTTTTCTGTCTTGTACTTTGTTTTGGCACCGACAGTTTTGCTTATGTTGTGCATGCCTACATGTCAAAGGTGTATATTAATGTGACATCAAGAGTGAGTTTGTTTCAAATTTTTTGTATGAACCCATCCCTTCGGATAAGCTCAACAATATTTGCCACACCCAGCAATGCAGTGAAATGAACTATGCAAGGAAGTTATTTTTTCAATTCCCATATGGATGTAGGTCTTCGCCCTATATGATAATGGTTTCTCGTCAGGAAATATTGCGATTATTTCCAGCAATAATCTTAGATAATTTCCTAAAATGCGGGAGCGGGAATGGTCTCATTTTCAGCTCTGGTAGCTTGCGTGTTGAAAAGAAAAATGTGGACAGTCTACCAATCTTCGCACAATAGGGAAGTTAAAATGTTCACAAGCAGATTGATGATTGATGAAACAACGGCTGTACCCAACCTGTGAAGCACGTATTAAACAAGGAATCTTCCCGCTCATCCAATGATTTTCTAATAGGGCGGCAGACAAAAGCAGAAGGTGCCCCGTTAAGCGAAAAGTGATTTCAATTCCAATTTCAAACTTTATTTCAAGTATCATACATACAAAAACAATGCCAAAACAAACACATGTATTTAGAAACATGTGGATTTTTTATTTAATTTAATGTCCAATGTCAGAGGCTTCAACCTCACTTTTACAACATTTTACTCAATAATCCCTTTAAAAAAGGTGAAAGCTCCCTTAACTCTAGTCATACCGGGGAAGGTGGTTACCACCCCCTAGAGAACTTTCCTCCGGACCGCGCTAAAATTACAAAAGTTTTTTGATAGCAGTAGTGCACGCCAGTGGCCATTTTCTGTCTTGTTCTTATGTCTTGGCACCGAAAGTCCTGCTTAATGTTGTGCATGCATACATGTCAAAACCGTTTATATTCTGTGGACATCAAGAGTGCGTTTTGTTTCCATTTTTTTGTTCTGAACACCATCTTCGATTACGCCTCAACCATATTTGCCACACCCAGCAATGCAGTGAAATGAACTAAGCAAGGTAAGGTTATTTCAATTACATATGTATTGTATAGTCTTCGCCCTATATGATAATGGTTTCTCGTCGAAAATATTGCGGAGTATTTCCCAGCAACTTGGAGTATCTTAGAAAAATTTCTTAAAATACGGAGCGGAAGGTATCATTTTCAGCTTGGTAGCTTGCCGTGGTGAAAAGAAAATGTTGTGGACAGTCTACCAATCTTCGCAAGATTGATGATCTGACACACGGCTGTTACTCCAAAAACTTAATGAAGCACATATTAAACAAGCACTCTCTCCCGCTCATCTGATTTTCTAATAGGGCCTGACAGACCAAAGCAATAAGTTGCCCCGTTAAGCGAATAAAAGGGTTTCAATTCCAATTCAAACTTTATTTCCTATCATACATACAAAATACAATGCAAACAAAAACATGTTTTAGAACATGTTGGAGATGTTTATCTTAATTTAAAGTCCCAATGTCAGAGGCTTCTCACCATTACTTTTACAACACTTTAACCGCAAATAATTAAAAAGGTGCGCTCCATTAACTCTCGTCCTACACGGGAGGGGGGGTAATCATCCACCTAGGAGAATTTCCTCCGGACCGCGCTAATTCCAAATGTTTTCGTTAAAAACTTCCAGTAGGATTTTCTCACTTTTCGTCCTTTTAAGCGGTAAAGGGGGGTAAGCACCGTAACGGGTTGCCACCCCAAATATTAGGTGAATTGTTTAAAAAATATTCTACAAATCTCTGGTTTTTTAATCTTCCTCTACTCAGTCATTTGTCCATCATTTGAGCTGGAAAACCCGCTTGGAAGATCCAATATTTCCCTACTCTAGCGCAACATTGGACTGTCAATCAACCACCTATTTTCCCTTCTGGTGACAAATGGCAAAAAAAATGACTCTTGTCACACCCATAATAGGAATCTAGTTTGCTTATTTTTGTTATAAATGGAAAGAGAGGACCATATCTATCCTGGTATCAAAATCATAATAAGCATCGGGTGCTTATGAATTGCCTGGGTGTGGTAACTCCTCTTGGAAAATGTTAAAAAGGCTTGTAACAGAGGATTAACCTCAAATTTACCAAAAAAGTTGAGATTTACCGTGGGTTATATTAATGGCCATAAATCAAATGAGAAAAACTACAGAACTCGGTTTTCTTTTCTGAATGGTGGATGTAAAAAGTGTGTTTTCAAACCTGTCTAACCAGCTAATTTTGTAACACGGCTGAAGAAGGGGGTTGCAACTTCCATAGATTTTTTCCACAGCGAACCCCTATGAACTTGATTTTGATTCCCATGATAACTATGGGTTTTTTCGGCCTGTCCGTTGATACAAAATAAGTACCCCCCACAGTCCCAGCACTTTGCTTTGTGGCGTCATATTGCAGCACGGCGCCCCCAAAACTTTGAGAAAAATCAGTTTTGTGTAACAAAAGGTAACAGAGTGATCCAAAAAGTTTACACTTTTCGTCCTGCCAAATCTACCAAAAGAGGGTATACATATCAAAATTGTTTGATGGTATTTAATTACACTAATCTCTTTTTGGAAATGTGGAAAAAGCTTAAAATAAAGCTGAAAGGCCAAATGGCACCATCTGAAAAGAGGATCAAAGACCACAGTCTTTGGCGGTCACGAATTAGATCCAAGATTGATACCACTCAAACATTTGAATAACGCACTGCACCATGGGACTTGGTATTATTGATAATGGACCAGCATAGTATTGATCTAGTTTTTAACAAGAAACATGCAAGCGCCTTTTTCAATTAATTCCCTCCATTGAAATCAACTTATTATGTAATTGCATTACAGTTCAGTTTTCACGTTGAGATATTCTCTACATTCTGTTCAATGGTAAACCTTCACACACTGAAAGGGTGGTCAGTAGTTTGTTAATCTGTAGTCATACAGGTCACGCAATGGTATTGATTTATATTGTTAACCTGATTGCCCACAACTTACCTGTGTGCAAAGTGTTTTTTGACCATTTTTCTATTTCTTTGCACGCCGACATTTTGTTATTTGGCGCTTTGTTTTCAACGCCGTTGTCACCAGATTCATAACAAGGTATTGTACAGGAGTACCCAAAATAAATGCAATCCTTTTATTAGGTGCCATCATTTTCAGATTTACTGAGAATTATTCAATTTTATAACAGATGCTAAATGGCGGCTATTTTGGTAAACCCGCCATTTATGTTTGTATGTTTCCTTTTTTGAAAACAAAGGTCTATTCCAACACTACCTCAAATTACCCAATTCCAAGTTTGCTATAGACGGTCAAGAAAAATAATTGATTGTCGTTCACCTACAAAAACTCTCTTTGTAGCTATCATGTGTGTTGTTTTTCGGTATTGTTGGTCCACGGTCTTTTTATCGTCTGTTCAGTGTTTCCCGCAGCTCATATTTAGGAAAGTTACTTAGAACTTGGCCAAACTTCACTGTTTTATCTTTGGCGTGTCTGATAAATCCGAGTGAATATTGTTCATTGTACCAATAATAATTGCACTGGAGCAGGCAATTTTTTGCAATTGTAAATTTCAATGATTGAAAATTATTAATGGATATGCCGACTCCTCGTTCAAGTATGGAACATTTGATAAAAAAAAACACAAAAACAAACAACAACCATAACTACTGAAAAATCAAACCTGATTTACATCAAACTCTATGACAGATCCATTGTGAAAGAGAATATTTCCTTATTTGTCAAATATAGGAGATCGGTTGGTCGTGAAATGTTTTACTAATTAGTTGATAATCTTATACTGAGTTAAGGGGGTCTATGTTTTCCAAATTGAAAAAAAAAATAGTCACTAGCTTAAATGGATTAGCAGCCGATAATGCGAGAGAATGCGGAAAAATTTATGGAAATGCATTATTTTTAAACTTTTAAATCAGGATAAGCTTGTACAATTCATATAACTGCTTAATGTAGAAAAAAACCACCAAATAGTGGAAAAAAATTAAGTATTTTTTAGGAAATTGTCATACCGTCTCCCCCAAAGACAATAGAGCGACTGCATCTCAAAATCTGCACTAAACAGCTATTGCGGTTTACACCAGTACAAAATAACGCACAGATCCATAATGTTTGTGTTTGAGGTCAAACTGTATTAGATGGTGCACAATATACGCGTGAAAATCTGTGATATACAGCCGGGAAAGGCCCTTTTTTGATCTCAAGTAGGAATTTGCATAGCCACGTATAGAAATTAAAGAATCAGAATAAAAAGTACTGCCTTGTCTTTAATACACGGATTTAAGCCAACCACTTGAAGGTTATGTTCGCATATCCTGCCCGTAACACAAAAATATAAAAATATGAAAATTTGATTTATTTTTCGAGTTTCGCGTACTTAGCACCCAAATCGCTGCTATTCCCTTTTAATTGACAGATTATATCATATGCGAAAGTGTCACCTTTCAAGCCTTTCATTTGCTTTTTGTTTGAAGATAATAGGACATTCCGTTCAATTTGTATGCTCGATTTAAGCAACCAAGTATCGCACGTTCGATGCATTTGTGTATAATTTGTATGCTAAAAAGTGCTCACCTGTGATTTTAAGCCCAATATAATTATTTTTATTATGATCACATATTACAAGATTTTTCAAAATGAATTTATTGTAAAACATTAAATATAAGTCATTATGCATTAAACCAACTCGGCAAATTTTCAGCCTCGAACAGCAGAGCGGATGTATGGCTTATCATTCTGTCACCCAGTGATATTTAAGAGGATTATTTCAAAAAATTAATTTAACCCATTTAGATCATCCCTATTTTCACCAAAATGCACAAAAAATGTAATAAAATTATATTTTAAAATAAAGAACAATTTTCCAAGTTTTGGGCCAAAATTAATTAGTTTTTGCAATTTTAAATTTTTCGATTACGTTTCGACTCAATATATCAATGGTGAAAATTCGTGGATTTTATGATGAAACGGGAACGAATGTACTCAAAAACGAAAAGTTCGTATTTCAACATGAAATTTGGCACAGATATCAAGCATCCATGGTTTTCTGCGCACTGTACTCATGTACCTTCTATACTGCATTTGCCTTCCGCCGGCAGGACGTCAGCGCGCGAGAGTTGACGGCGCACCAGTACACCGCCGGCGATGGTTTAAAACGACGGCGTTTGTACAAGCGTGCACAAAGGAGGATATTGACGCGTGCGTTAAAGTTGCTTTAGGTTGTGATATCACTGCACGGAGGTAGAGAAAGAAATGGACTATACGCAAGTATGGGTTCAAGCAGTACGTTAAGCAGTTACGTTTGTAATTGTGTAGAAAATCAGAGGCCGTTTGTAATCATGGCAACAAGATCAAAATAATTCCAATTTTTCAAAATTTTAAACATGGGCTACAATATGATAACGACAGAATCAAGTAATATATTGGTAAAGTAAAAAAAAAAAATGCAGTCGAGGTCAGGGCAAAAAAAACCTAGATACCCCTTTTAATTAAACAAGATAAAGATGTAAGGATAATGAAAGAGACAGAAGAAGAGAAAGAAAACAAACATCTACCGGGTGTCTCAAAAAAGGAACCCCTCGAATAGCGCCCTCATTTCAAGAAGAGAACAGAGTAAACCATACAAATTGCTATACATTGAAAAAGTAATTTCATTAGGTTTCAGACACCGAAAAGATCTTTCCAAAAGGACGAGCACATTGACCGAGTTAGGCGATTGAAAAAATTTGTACCACTTTTTCATTTTATCCACAGATTGTTACTGTCCATGGTTACTGTCTACAAACTGTCTTTAGACAAGCACTTCTTCCAAGGCACATTCTTTCGTATGATTTTTGTTTGTGCGACAGAGCCCAGTCTGATATGAAAAAGTTGTTTCAATTATTAGAAATTAGAAAAAATAGAAGGATCAGGATGTGCCTCTTTTCCATTTCAATAATTGACTTCTAATCATTATTGTCTGTCGGATGCTTTTAAAGGCAGCGGTTATTTTATTGCGAATTTCTGGCAAGTTTGCTGTGGTTCCTGCTGAATGTTCCCTCTAGGGCGAAAGTCTAGGTAGAGGGCAAAGGCTGGGGCGGGGGAGGAATGGGAATTGTGCAGGAAGGTAGATTAAATTGATAAATTTTAATAGCGAGTTATCGATCTTCTTCATAGCGAATAAATCGATGATATCGATTACGGAAATGGAAAAGAGAACGCAGCCTGCATCCGTGTTACAGACGGCCAACTTCCACAAAGTAGGGGGAAGAGCAGTGCAGTAAAGAAAAATGAGAATTGAGGAAGATTCTAGGCATGCTAATCATTGAACTCAACTTTCATATCAGAATGACCTTTTTCGCAAAAAACAAAAGAAAATCATGAACAAACGAATGAGCTTGAGAATGTGTATTGTCTACACTGAAACAGTAACAATCGTGGATAAAATGAAAAAGTGGTACAAATTTCAATCGGCCATAACTAAGTCAATATGCATCTCCTAATTGGCAAGATTTTCGGTGTCGGAAAACCTAATGAAATGCACTTTCAGATGTGTATTACTTATTACTTTTTTCTCTCGTGAACTAGAGGGCATTCGTGAGGGTTTCCTTTTTTTTGAGACACCCGGTACGTACTAAGCATGCTTTGAGTGTGTATTCATCAGTAAACGTGGAACGACCTCAATTATAGTGTACTTACGTAAAACGCCTTTGTTCAAAACCAATGAAGCAACATCAGATGGCATTTGTGGAAAAAAGGTAGCTTATATCATAACAAAAACATCAAGATTTTTCAAAAATTACAATTGTGAAATAGCACCAACTTGGAGGATTGCATTTTTGAGGGACACGCTGTGTTGTTGTGTGTAAGTTAATAAATACCATCAAAAAATGGATTGTCCTCATTTTGAGAACTTTGCAAACAAAAGAGTTAAGCCTTTTTTTTACCACTCTATATAGGACAATTTGAATTTTTTGCTAAAAACACACCACACAACTCGATCAATATTATCGGATTTTGGAACCGCAATTGCATACGCCAGGGCCCGTCCAGTATGTCATTTCACAGTGGCCCAGTCAGTTCACGGAAAGTTATAAAGAAGATTTATCCCGAAAAAAATAAAGAAATTAAAAAACCACAACATATAACCGAAAGGTGATGCGCAGGATATCCCAATGACAGGGCACTATACATCCTTGCTTTTCCTTAAAAAAACGTTGTTTTGATGTCAGGCCTGGACTCGAAACGTGCAAATAAAACGTTTAAAACGTCGTTTTAACTGTCCCAGCTGCCAGTCCAAAACGGGGCGCCGTTATTTTAATGCATAGTTTCCACAGTGGAGCTATTTTCGATCACAAGCAAATAGCTGAGGGAAAATACGGTCGCCCTTATCCTGAGAGTTCTTAGGCCCTCCGGAGCTTTCAGACATTTGTAACAAATCTCGAGATACAAGGTTTGAGTGATTAAAATATGTAGACACAGCACTGACAGAAACCCCTGAAACTGATTCTGTCAGTGCTGCAAATTGTGTCTGTTTAAGGAGAGAGACCAAGACAAAGATTGCACAGGTGTTAACTTTGTTTAATTAAATCCAATCGTGTTGAAAGGTATGCCAATATTTGTGTCTAACCTAGGAGGGATTCAGAAAGGTATAGTTTGGGTACTATCTCGGTCTAAAAAAGTTTTCAAGTTGTAGGCTAAAACAGCCAAAATCAATAACAAGGGGGCAATTTCAGTTGCACAGTGGGTCATTTAAAAATTGCTCGATTTGAATAAAAATTGTGCAAATTATTGGTAGAGCTCATAGAATTAAAATAAGGAACAGTGTTGATGTTTCAAATGCTGCTCAACGAAGTAAGGGGAACAAGGGATTAACCCCATTTGAATGCAATGGCGTTGACCGTCGTGCCCCCTACATCGGAACTTGAAAACACCATGTCAGACTGGAAAAAGTTTAACAACACTGTGTGGGCAAATTTTCCGTTTGAAATAATGATACCATAGTCTATCTAATGGGTACCAAAATCACGTGTCTGTAAAATTCTTGAATCGTAGACGTGTTGGTACGTTCTCTCCTAAAGGGGAAGAGAGTGGTTGCCACCCCCTTTATTGCTTTGACCCACTTTCGATGTTTGTTTTTGGCATGAAAAGAACGCAAAAAAGCCAAGTATGGCATTACTAAATAATTCGGGCACTTGAATAGGATTTTGTAGTGAAAAACAAATTAGGAAGGTGGTGCACTTCGGTTTCACCACTAGCTAATTCAAAATGGTAATCTTGAACTGGAAAAGCTTATTTTACAAAAATAAAACTGTAAATAATAGATTTTCCAAACTATGGGCCTTTTGAAACTAAAACCTTAGGAGAAGTCCGATAATGGACAAAAATTTTTACATCATTCGATCGATTCTAATTGTTGACCCTTGTACAAATGTTCACTAACACTTTGTAGACTTTAAATATTTTGGACAGTAGTTTAATACCATACCAAGATGTTTTCATTGCATTTGTTTTAGGTAAATCATAAAAGTTTAGACTAATACTGCTAATAAATAATATGGCTGATGTTATATGGCGCACTTCTTTTGGAAGAGAAGGAAGAAATAAGAGACCAAACAGAAAAGGCGTGGTTCGTTTTCAAACCAAGGACATTTGGATTTGGACTCCAGGTAGCACACAGAATACCAAGACAGCTTTTTGTACTGACTGCGATAGAAAGTTTCATGCCTGTATTAAATGCCATCATTTGGAAACTCGGTTTTGTTGGTTTTGCAGGTATTGCATCTGGATAGGGTTAAAGCTATAAGGAGATTTCTGGAGAGAGATATCAGAAAAAAACATTGTCTTCAATAGGGGATCCAAGGCATTACATTTCCACCAATTTGCTTTTAAAGGTTGTTGTGAACAGAGAGATTTCACACAGCAGGTGTTCCCTAACACATGTGATAATTCTGATTTTGCACTATAGGGCATTCATTCGTCACGTTTGTACAAAAACCGGTGATTTTTCTAGGCAATGTTGTTGTCAACGTAACCAATCGTGTATTCCTTTTACATTATAATAACATTCAGTCCCAACCTAAACCAAAAATACTGTTTCCACTTCTTGGTAGCTTGGGTATTTTGTATGGTTGCCCCACCAAAGGTTTAGTCACGTGTGTGACCTACTGATGGTCACAAACGTGACCGGAACGTTATTTCCCCCCCATGACGAAAATACCGAAATCAAGTGAAAGGGAACATTACTTTGGGTTAGGCTTGACTACAGGTTAGTAAATCATGTAAAAAAGGAAACAGACTTGTTACGTTGACAAAAACAGATTGGGTTGCAAAGTCACAAATCACCGGTTTTTGGTCACAAACGTGACGAAGAATGGCACAATAATGTAAAGCTTTCTATAAAAATATTCACATGGAAATCATTAAGATGAGTAGTTCTTGGTACGGAAAATTGTGTAATTTCTAATTTACTATAGAAATAAATATAAAATTCGGCTCCCATGGCTTATGTTTTATTGAAATGTAAGCAAATAAGAATTGCCCTTTTATTTTCACTTTCAGGCATTTCTGTAGCCAATTCAAGGTAAGAAATCAATTAAGACAACAATATGAATGACCGTACACTTTGTGTATCTTTTAGTCAACGGAAATGGAAATTGCTCAACTATTCAAACCTATTAACAAAAAAAATCGATATTTTTGTACAACAGGCTAATTTGTGATCCGGGATGCACCGACATTAATTCTAATTATCTTATTTTCAAGCAACAATGTTGATATCGTCAGAATGCCCTTTGAGGTAGTGTGGCATTAAAAAGAAACATAAAAATTAAAATCGCAACATTGGAAATTGAAGTGCGTGTTGATAGAGTTTGTCAAGGACCCAAGGTGAACATTAGTTGTGGCACGGGGGGGGGGGGGGGGGGGGGCAATTAACACCTAAAGTTTTTCTCAGTTAATTTCAAATAGCCCGGGGAATCTGCTTATTGAGTGTGTACTATTACCTTTTCTAACTTATTATGTTCATTATCCATCATTTAAGTTTTCTTAATTCGAATACGTCGTCTACAAATATGTGTCGAGATAGCACGACACACGGCGACAATACCGTATTAAATGTGACAATCTTAGCAATTTGATCCCGGTTTTGTGTTTGAGAAGTAATTATGTTCCGGCTAACTCATAGTCCTGGGAACAATGGTGAACAATAGGTCAATCGCTTCAGTTGAATCTGCACGCAACATTCAGTTTCACGCTTATTCCGTTATCGTCTAGGGAGCGCCGGACTGGGGCTTCCCGCCCCGGACTATATCTGCTTTCACAGAGGTTCTAAGCCCAAATTCTTTTATAGTCTGAATCTTCACACTTGGAAATGCTCATTTCATGTCCAATGAAAAAGTCATATTGATGGACCATGTCATTGAGACGATATTGATAGGTTTATAAAAAAAAATGAAACTTGGTTGGCCGAGATGACCCAGGTGTTATAGGTGCATGGACACCCTCAGCCTTAATTTCTTCATCCATCCCGTGGAGAAATAATGATGAACATAGTGGTATAATATAATGACGGGCTTTTATAAAGCGTCATTTCATCAAGATTTAACGCTGGGCCCGATTATTATTATTACGATGCCATCAGGAAATCGTTCCCAATCATTTGGCTTCACCAAGGTCGGCAGTTGGCCAAGGCACACTCCTATACAGCATTTAATATGTAATATTCCCCCAACAACTACCAGAATATCGCTTGGGTCGAAGAGGCAAGTGCCTTGCCCCAAGTGCATAAAAGAACACATTGGCCTACAGGGGCTCGAACCCACACCTTCAGATAATGGTCAGCGTTCATTCCACTGGACCACATATGTGCCCTCACAAGTGGTATTGGTGTTTTTGGTGTTTTATTAAAAAAACAATAAAAGCTTTTCCCACTGATCACGTGGCAAGATCAACATCAGGAGTTCATAAAGCCCAAGAGAATCGATTCAATGGGCTTTGTCAGTGTTATGAAACATAGGGTTACTGGGCCTTATCGTTCTGCACCAATAGGACTAAAAAAAACTCCTACGGAACTCGCCTCTCCTGGTGAATGGAAATCATTGAACCAAAGGAACGGCGAGCTCTGATGGGTGTGGTCTTCAGTGAAAAGAGGACAAAGTTAACCAAAAACAGATATTGTGATGGATTCGTAAAATGTTATGTCAGAAACATTGACAAACACTAGGACAAGGATGACCTCAGACCCAAGAGGTCATCTCTCCCGTCTTTGATTTTGGTTCAAATTCACCATACCACTTTCCACGGTCATGGACGATGAAACTCGAAACTCAATCTTAAGGCGGCCGCCAATATAATAAATTTGAAAATATTAAATGTAATTTGTGTTAAGTCCTGTAGTTCTTTCCTATACTGTAGTGTTTGATAAACTAATAAGCACAAAACGAATATTGCGAACTCTCGCAATCAGGCGTTACGGAAAGCAGACGATTTCAAGGACAGCATTAAAACTTAAGTGACCCCGGGGTTTTCATCCCGTTAGGTTGCCACAAGGGGGGGGGGTGGGGGGGGGGGGTACATGGGACCCCCCTAAGGAAACCACGTTCCCAAGGAATTTTTGCACGAAATTATACCACATGTGAAAGGGTCATAAGACAACCCCAAATCAGAAACAACAAAATGCAATTTGTGATTTGGGCCTGAATTTAGCGGGGGGGCAAAACATTGTTTTGAAAAACACAGCGAAAATTTGGGCTAAAAAGACGGACAATTCAAATGAGGCTTGCGCTTAACCAAACATTTTTGAAACCTTTAATTTTTATGTTTGATATCTGTTCTAAACGACCCAACCCAATACATGTACTTTAACACCAAAACTAGCAGTTTTAGGGAATCTGTATTTTTTACGGGTTGCAAAAATACACGTCATTTTCCCATGCGTTTGTACGACATTGAAGGTTTGGCAACGTCCATGATGAAATGTGGTTTCAGCACATTTAAAGGGTTCATTTTTATAATGTTACTAATGAATTTTACATGTATGTGTGATACTCATATCAGCCCAAAAAAAAATGGCTTGGTCTTGGTTTCTTATTCGTTATTTTAAAATATTCTCAAATGAAGTCCAGTTAGTGCCCAAGGGGGGGGGGGGGGTTCTGGGACCACCACTAATTAATCATTAACGGTTGGGCCGATTTATATGTTGGTATGAAAAGAGCGCATTTAAAAGTCAGGACAAGTAGCCGAAACAAATTTGGCGCAAAAAATCCCACGCGTAAAGAGGCCAGCGCGAAAACAAATTGAGGTCCATCAGGAAACCCCCAGGTACTTAAGTGTTAAATGTTGCACGTCAAGATCACGGAAATTACGTGAAGTTTAACACTTTATCGGTGACTGTTTCTCATATCGTATAGATGAGTGGATGTGACCGTCAACGAAGGGAAAGGACCAAATCAGCCTGGCAGTATGCGTGAGCATCTGCAGGGTTGTGCTTTTAAAATTCGCGCTCAATCCAGGGTGCTAAGGCTATTGAATGCTGAACTGTATGGGCATATTCTTCGCACCTTTAACATGTACAGTCAGACCAGCGTCTAACGGTGTTTGTAACCCTTGATGTCACCTCATCTATAGTGCATTAATATGACAATTCGATGGTCCGAATACAGCACGGAGATGAAAGGAAACAAGATAATTCATCCTCAATGATTTCATCGTCAAAACCAAGTTATTACTAAATCAAGAGTAGCTTGCATTATGTATGACTGAAATGTGTTAAAAAACACAACTGCCAAACAAAATGGAGGAAGACCGTTTAGTGTCACTGTAACCCTGATTAGAGGAGTTGCTCATCATACGTATGAGTGGCCACAAGCCTACTAAGTCTGAGCCTACTATAACACATAAATGGTATTCACCGAATTATGACTTCAACATTTGTAACGATTTTTGTAATTCTTCTAGTCTGTGTATGTCACTTGAAATGCCCACATTCCAATTATTCCAGGTCATTCATACAAAACTATACCTATTTGCAGTTCTTCACAAATTCTATGAGGCAAAATTGTCACAATTTGTTCTTAGGTATATTAATGAAATCCTCAAATAGTCAAGTAACCTCAAATAACCCGCAATACTTTGCAGTGGACATGAATTGTCTTACTAAGATTCGACTGCCAATTGTCAGAGAATACAGCCTGAAACCAACAAATCTTGAACTGCCTGGTGGTAGCACACCCAAAGAGTGGTTCCACGGCTACTATCACCCGCTTCCTAGCCTCCAGAGAAACCGATAAGGTAAATAGCTTCGTATGATAAACACCTACACCATCTCAATATCAAAACCAGTGCTAACATCTGTATCCTGACTGGCACTTTTAACCGCCATCATCATGAATGTTGGACACATATCTCCAACTGATGCCGAAGCATGGCTAACTGCATTCACGATCTGACCAAAATTTTTCTGGATCCACTAATCAACTTGACAACCACCTAGAACTCATCTTCATGTTCTAGATCTTGTTTCTCCTGTCTCCATTGGTCACAGCTGAAACATCAAACCACTACCGTGGTCAATAACACGAGAAGCCTCCCGTTATCTGATTTCCCCAAGGCAAGTCCTGCTATAAGAAAGCGTACTGGATAGACGGAGGTGCTCTATTTTAGCAACTTCCATGGATTAGTCTACTTCCTAAGGATGCCCAGATAAATCATTGAGAAGGGCCACCATATATAGTGACGCATGAAGAAGTCACTCCACAAAGGTGATCAAGGCCTTTGAAACATATGCAGAATGGTGGAACGAGGGCGTGCACAAGCTAAAGAAAAACGCAGTGCTTTGAGACGGTGGAATCTCTTGACCACGAAGCTCGCCCTAATTTACAACAGGCTTAGAAACGAGTACAACATCTACTTGCAGAAAAGCTGCTTCCACTAACAAGATCAGAGTCCGAGATAAAATGACAGATGAGCTCCAGACTGGATCAAGGTATGGTGGTGGACAGCTCGTTAGCTCATTGGGGTAAAGGAGGCAAGTCCGAAAATCCCAGACCTTAAATCATGCAACTCAAATACCGTCGCTGCGAGATAAAGCTGATGTTTGCGACTTCTTCAGTGAAAATGTGTACCATTCCAGCTGCTGAAAATGACAAGCCCGTCTCCATCCCTTCATCAGAACTACCTTAATTGTGGCAAGATGGTGTTTTGGCAGCAGCCAAGAAACAACCTTTAAACTAGAAAGAAGATGTCCACAAAGCCTCCTGACCAGATGGCATCCCAGTCATCGTTTTGTGAAATGCTTCCCCAGAACTTGAGGTTCCACTGCATGTCTCTTCCAAATTTGCTATGATGAGGCCCCATGGCCAGGGATTGAACGTAGATGCTCATTCCATGTTAAGAGAAAGTGACAAGTTTCGCCTAGTAACTATCACCCGATCAAACAAAACTCCTTGCTGTCTATAATATCCAAGGTAATGGAGAGACTGATCTACGAAACAAGTGGCCTCATCTTCTTTCACATTCATTGATACAATTAACAATACTACTTTGGCCTGTCCATTGTACATCTGATTCCCTGACCTATGTTTCCCAATGTATCACTAATTCATCATGACAAGAGAATTTTCCGTCGCTGGATATTAGCAATGCATTGACAGGAATGTGGGCATCCTGGCTATCGGCCAACTTTCTGCCTTATGGTTCCAGATAAGTTACTTTACTCCCATTTGCTGCAGGTCCTACGTGCGCGAACCGCTCCCATTCAATTCATCCTTACGGGAGGCATTAAGCAAGATCAATTGCGTCCTACACACAAGCCTCAATCCCGCCCCTGCGACAATCAACCGAGTTAGCCTGAATCCATCCATCATCTACCACACGAGCCCACCTTATGGCCTTCATACAGTTAAAAGAGTACAGAATCCCAGCTGCTGCCTCCCTCAACAAAATTTGCCGTAGGAAAGCGAGTCTGGGCAACTCATGGAGTACGATTTGGTGCTGTCCAAGTGTACCACTGTACAATATCAACAAGAAAGCCAACTGCTACCTCCATTCAAGTCCTCTACTTCTTTAGTAACAATTCTGGACGGGTCGTAACCACAATCAGCATTTTTCCAATTCAGAATCCCCAATTTGTCTCTATATTGCTAGGGTTAGGCCATATCAACACCTTGTATGTACTGTTTTAAAAAAAACATACATTAAGCCCATTTTAAATGGTCTGAGAGTATTTATAACTCTTTCTAGACTTTAAAAAATCCGATCCCGTCTTTTATTAGTAAACAACACAAAATAATCACATTTCTTGACAAATACGACGTGTAAAGCCTAGCCACTTACAGGGGGTCTTTAGCTACAACAAGTGTCAATACAAAAGTGGAAAAAATGGACTTTGGATGAAAATAGGGGCGCGATTTTCTGTACATTTTGAGAAATCGCTGATAGTGGCTTTAATGTTTCAAACTCGGCAAGTAAAGATACCCCGCACATTTGACAAATAGTTAGCCCTCACGATTTTTCAAATCGAATAGTTTTGCATGGTTTTTAATGCTTTTAATATCAAAAGCCCTCACCCGATGATTACGACCCAAAATCAACTTCTTATGGGTAAACGACACGATTTTAATAATTTAACGTCACCGGCGACTTTAAATTCAGCCTACAACGAAAATGGCGTTTTAACACAAGACACGACACGCCGTATGCATGTTCCCACACTATGCACACTGTTTAATCGTCTATATTCTTGTGGTTTAATATCAGTGATTCGCAGTCAAAATAATTTATGTAAAAAATAAAAACTAACGGTGGCTCTACAAATTACCTGGATGCTTTTATCCTCATATCAATGTCCCATATCTTATTTGGGTATTTGTTTTATGTGTAAAATATAATTTGTTTTCCAATGGCCTAGTACTATATTTTAGAGCAACTTGAAGAAATTTCATATTTTGTTAAACTGTTGCAGTAGCCGCTTTAAGTTGGTGATGGAATCGTGTAGAGACACGAAACTTAGATTTTCAGCGTCGAGACGCATAACAATAGATATAGTGAGATATTTGACTTATCACAGATGCTTCCAGAGTTTTTAATTAAAAACCGGCATACCACTTTTAATCTCCTTAAACCCGTGTTTAATTGGGATACCCTCCACTTGAAAAGTTTTAGAAAAAGACTCAACACAAACATCGAATATGTGCTTTAAATTTTGAACTGTATTTTACGAAGATTTTTTTTTTTCTTTTTTTTTTATTTAATCTATTGCTTTCAATCTTGAATACTCTTTAAGTATAGATTTGGTTCAAGTCGATTACCTGGCGTAAATTGACACAGGAAAGTTTTTAGATGGCAGAAGGTCTCAATTGGGGTTGTTCAGTTCTACAACCACCCGAGTTGTGAATCAACCAGCCCCAACTTGACTGCAATCGCTGAAAAAATTGAATCACTGTAAAACACCTCATCTGAGATTCATATTGCCATTTTCTGCTAAATATTTGAAAGATAGCAATTTGAAATCTTAATTCACAGCTCCTTATTGAGAAGGCCTCTGAACTCATCAAATTTCTATGAGCTACACAATTGCGATGGTACTCTTTAACTAGCATACATATCCTGGTTATAATGTCACGGAATTTTGTTAAGAAAAGAATACTAACTATTTACTAAATATATTTAGGAGCTAACATGAACATTTTAAAATTGCATTACAAATTAGTCTTATTTCAATCAAAAGGAACGGGTTGTTTTCAACCATGGCGACATGATGTTTTGTTTCGATTTTACTTTAAATTGTCTTTGCTGGTTTTAGAGTCTTGTTTTAACACCATTTTGTTGCTTGAAATGGAATGGGTTGCTGCTCGGCTATGGGTAGAACCATTGTGGATGGTTGCGAGCAACTCTACCCAACCATGCATGCTACCAACAAAATACCAGCGGCAATTTGTTACTACAGGTAACACGCACTACAAATTCTTATTCGTGATTGCTTCTCAGAAATCGTATAATACTACAAGTACCAAACAAAACTCTTCTGTAACTTTTACCCTCTAATTGAACAAGATGAGGACTTTTTAGATTTAAAATGTCCAAACAATATGTGGTGATAATGGGGACAAAGATGACTGGTTGCAATGCGTTTTCAATGCACCACATCTCCGAAGTTGGTGCAATCTTCAAGGCAATGCGGCAGTGGGCATTGGGGAGGTGTGTAGCATTGGATCCTCAAACGATTTCCACTAATTGGGCAACAGTAATCAGTTCCGATTCAGACTCCCCACTCGCTCTGCAAAACCACGTAAAAGTATACATTGCAATTTACATGTGCAAATGTACTATTATATTTATGGATACTGTAAGCTTTATTTTGCATCAAAATAGCTATTCTTTGCCTTAAGAGAATTACTTTTTGGTATTGTAAGAATGATTTGCTGCAAAAACAACACTTAATGATCATCTACCCCTCGTCTGGTGACTGAATTATTCTATCTTAAATAAATCTATCACATATTGTCATTTAAAACTTTGGAAAGTCTATACCCCTTTGCAGTACTGCCAACTGCAAATAACAAGTTTGATGAACTCCATGCTGATTATTGTTTAGTCTACCTGACGCTGCGGAACTTTCCTTTAAACCAACAGTCTGGCCAAATTGGACCGCAGGACACATCATACTTTATCAATCTAGGGAAACTTCTACTGCAAAACAACCGCCTGTTCATATAGACCTTTGGTATATTTCAAGATTTGTGGCACTTACCATCCTATTCTTGCTAACAACGGATTTGTTCCCATTGCCAGAGCAATTTCCGTTGGGCCTAATAATTTTAGACTTGGATGGAAATGAATTACTTCATTTGAATGATAGCGTATTTCAGGGTTGAAGGTGGCTAAGGATTCTTGGGTCTGGGAAACAATAGGTTAAGTAAATTCCCAGTGGGATTGTTTTCCAGGAGTTACAAAATCTAATTAAACCTATCTTATGATAATCATTGGAATCATTGAATGTTGCCATTTTTGACATTTTACAAAACTCAGCTTGATCTTTGTAATAATAAATTGCAACACTGTCAATGTGGTTGTTTTAAAGGGCTGTACGAATGTTTAGATATACTGAAACTCAATGGAAATCAATTAGACCTCTTAGAAAATGGTGTCCTTTGAGGCATTTGAATTGGCTCAATGATCCCTCGGATGAAAACAACACACTGAACACGCTGCCCGATGAGTGTTTAGGGTTTAGAAAAATGAATGACCATATCTCGGTGATAATCAGTTTAGTTCAACTTTGAATGCTGGCCATATTTTGACAATTTGACAAAATTAACTTCTGCTTGATCTTGCAAATCAGAAATTGCAGCATTTCATTGTGTTGTTAAGCGGTACGAAAGTTACACATACTGATGAACCTTCACGGCACCAATTATACGTGCCTTAAAAATGGTGTGTTTGAGCGATTGAATAGGCTAACATCCTCTGCCTTGAAAACACACACGCTGAAGACACTGTCCGTTGGATTGTTTATGGGTTTAGAAAATATGATTAAACTATAGCTTCGTGATAAATCATTTAGCAACTTTAATGCTGGTATTTTTGACAGATTTGATCAAAATTACTCTGCTTGATCTTGCTATAATAAATTGACCACACTGGCATTGGGGTGTTAAGGCGGTACGAAAGCTACAATACTGAACCTTCATGAAAATCAAATACACCTCTTAGAAAATAGTGTCTTTCAGGGATTGCCTAGGCTTTATCCCTCCTACTTTGAAAACCACAGGCTTAAGACACTGTAGTAGATGTTTTGGGGCGTTTAAGAAAATCTGAATGAACTCCAAAATGAACTACATCTCTCTTCGCGATATCATTTAGGTAACTTTGAATGCTGGCAGTTTCGACAATTTTGACAAAATTAACTCTGCTTGAGTCTCTAATAACAAATTGACACAGTTTCATTGTGGGTTGTTTAAGGCGGTACGAACGTTACAAATACTTGAACCTTCTGAAAATCAACATACCCTCGTAGAAAATGGTGTATTTCAGGGATTGAATGGCTAAACATCCTTGTACTTGAAAAACAACACGCTGAAGCCCTGCCCGTTTTTGATTGGTTTATGGGTTTAGAAAATATGAATTAACTATAGCTTCGGGATCATCAGTTTATCACTTTGAATGCTGGCATTTTTGACAATTGGACAAAATTACTCTGCTTGATCTTGCTGTTAAACAAATTGAACCAACAGTTTCATTGTGGGTTGTTTAAGGAGGCGGTACGAAAGTTACATATACTGACCTTATGGAAATCGATTAGACCGCTTAGAAAATGGTGTCCTTTCAAGGATTGAAATAGGCTGGTACCTCATACTTGAAAACATTGGCTGAAGACACTGCATCAAGGTTGTTTGGGGTTTAAAAAATCTTGAGTGAACTATACTTAATGCCAATCAGTTAGATTAGACTGGATGCTCATTTGTTTTACGGATTGTCTATGCTAACCTTACTTAATATTGACGCGAGAATTCCGTGGACTGCTTTACATGGAAATTGTTTGGGGTTTAGAAATCTGAATGGACTATATATTATTTTAATCAGTAGATAGATCTGATTGCTGTTTGTTTTACGGATTTGTCAGGCTGACAGTACTTAAATATTGCAAATAATAAATTACGTACATTGCCAAGTGGATGTTTGGTGGGCTTAAGGAACCTCCGGGCACTTTTTCTTGAAAGTAACCAGCTGGAAATATGAAGGCTGTTATCTTTGGACAATTATCGAGAGTAATGGACTTGATCTTTCTATATTCTATAACCACATGCCTGAATAGATTGTTTTGGAGAAAACAAAAAATAAATGTGCTTTTTATAGGAGCAAGAAGAAACAGATTAGGGGCATTGAAACAAAGTGGGTTCCAAACGTTTGAGCGATTTAGATACACTGTACTTGGTCTGAAAATCAAATAGTTACATTCGGGTATCAAAGTCTTTCAAGGTTTGAACAAGTTATATTTGTCACTTGCACATAACAAGCCAAGAAACTAACAGGGATTATTTTTTGATTAGAAAATCTTAATGAACTTATTCTTGATGGTAATCAGTTAGATACATGATGCTTAGTTGTTTTTACGGATTGTCTAGGCTAGCCATACTTTATATTTCTAAAAATTCATGACGGCGTACATACGCTAGTGGGTTGGTTTAGGGATTACAAAATCTTACCCATCTGTACTTCGTTCGAAATGTCAATTATTACATTCCCCAGTAATTATGTCATGGTTTAAGCAATTTGGAGGTTTTATAGATTGGATGGTTCAATCAATACGACGGATAAACCTCCGGTACATTTCATGGTTTGATCAATTAAAACTAGTTCTTTTAGGGGACCAATGAAAAGCTTGGATGAGTTTAATCGTTTTAATGAAAACACCCAACCTTATACCTGATACAGTTAAATGACAAACAAGCTTAAAAACAGTCCTTCTTTGGCAAATTGACTACTTGAAATTATTTTTAAAAATTCAAAATAACACTGGTAGAAAATAACTTCCGAGTCTTTTCTCGGCCTGCCAGAAAACTCGTGTTGTATGAGTCACAAGAAGATATGCGAAATGTTATGGGCACCGTATGGTATAAAGTGTGATGCAACACTTACCTAGATAGGCCTATCCTCACCTGTGATAGGCTGTTATCTGAGAGGTTCTAGGGGGAATGATGTGGTTCTTGGTTTAAATGCGCTTTGGAAGGCAATTTTGTTTTACTTTGTGAAAATCAAAGAATAGAAATTGAAAAAGGTACAGGATGTGCTGCTTGCCAATCTGATTTGTCTGATTTCTTGAATGGAATTATATCTGAGTGTCATTAAATCTGCTGATATCTAATTTGGAGAAAACTTTCCCATGCAGTCTGTAAATTGGAGAACTAGTATTACTGTAAACTATCTGGTACCTTATCTATAGCATCCAGTGAAGCCTCGGGTGTCTTTGTGACGTGATCAGCTATTGACAGATTTATTTATTGGGATTAGGTTCCCGTACTCTACTAAAAAGATAGGCAGTACAGCAGTAAGAGCGAGAGCAGATATCTGTACTGACATGGATTATTTCACTAGACGTTAGGTATTATTCCATCTATCTTAGCTGGACGAGACTCTAAATTCATTAAACTCAAATTGTTTGCTTGGCCGTTCCATAGAATTGAATAAAGAATTTCACTTTGAGTATGAAACATTGAATGACAACCATTGAATCAACGAAGCGCTGATGAGTTTGTCGAACATTTTAAATTTTTTCAACAATTTCTCAATTGATGTTCCTTGGCTTAACACTTTGTATGTATGATAATACTCTTGTGCTATATTGAGATGGTACGAGCTATACAGAAATCATCAAAAGCGTCTGGACGCACCCGCGACATGAACGAGCAGATCAAACTTACTGCAAAGATAACAGCCATAGTGGCCACGGATTTCTGCTGTTGGTTTCCAATAATTCTCCTTGGGGTTCTGGTCCAACTGAGAATGGTACCTGCCTTCATCAGTATTCATTGGTGAGTAGTAGCATTGGTTTACCTTATCTAATCTGCTGGCAATCCCGCTTGTATACGATTGCAGAGCTTATTTCAACTAACAAGAAGAGAAAAAACCGATCTTTTAATTACTCATGTAGTACCTAAATTGGGCAAAAGCAGAGCAGTTCTCACTGAAATGTAAGGTACAATTTATAGGCTGTATGTGGCCTTCGGCAGGAAATGAAAATGACAGATAAAATATTTCCAACACGATGAACAAATAGATAAATGTATGTATAAAGTGTGTGCCCTCAAAGAATCGTATTTCATTATGCGAATTAAAACTAATCGGAAAATTTGTCGTTTATTGTTCCCTGGCTGGGATCCGTTCGAGAAAAACTCAGTCGCACGTGCATGCTATATTCATGCCTGAGTGGACCCAATTTACCCAACAAGCAAGTGTTAACTGGTATAAAAAAAGATCTATTAGGTAGGAATAAGCAATAGTTATTAGATACACGTAGGGGTAACGCATCAGTTTTGGCGAAACAGACCCCGGTTTCCAATCAGCAGCACCTCGCTGGTACCGTAGTTATCCCTATGGCTATTATTCCCCACATATGTGTAATGCTGCTGGGTCCTTAAAGACCTATCTTGAGACAGGCTTTATAATTATATAATTTTAGATCCTTGGAATATATTTAGGAGTTTGAGTTTATTATTTATATGTCATTTATATTTACATTTCATATATTGGAAGTGTTCGCCTTTTTATGTTGATTGATTTTATTGTTGGACATTAGCTGCTCATTCAGCTTGATAAATATTGCTTGTTCGAGCACGAAGTATCATTGTCGTCGTATTCTTCGCAACATTATTTCAATAATTGACATTTTTGGCATGCCCATTAAGTTAAATTCAAGTGTCACTTATACCAATTTATACCACTCTAAAACCTCTGTATTGGGGCTGAATTAGACCACTTCCTTTGTATCCAGTGTGGAATTGGGTAGCTAGAGATTACATGCCAACTTTGCGTTATATTCCAGGGTGACACAAGTGGATGAAAAATTAACAATTGTAAAGTGCTTAATTCATTAAAGGCTGATTCAGGAGATTTTTTAAAGTTAATTTTACCTATTTTTTAAAATACTAAAATAGAACTCAAGAAGTACCTAAAAACTGTCTTCCAATTCCAAAGTTTGAGATCAATCAGATTTTTCGTTTTCCATGCAGTAAACCATTTATGTGGAGTATAGAGGACAATAGGATATATTGTGTATAACAAAAATCCGGATCCAGAATGTATAACAAAGTTGTGATTGATTTTCTATAGAAGGACTTTGATTCGAGCTTAGCTATTGCACACATGATATTCGTTATAGGAACAATAGTATAAATCTACTATAAGAATGATTTGTGCTAATTTTAGTGGAATCCTGTATATTGCCATGATTTAATATCCCTCTGTTCCATTGGGGGACTTAAACGAAGAGCTAAATCATTTTTGATAGACAGACTGACTCTAAATTTTGAATTGTGTGGCATGTGTGATACGAGCCACTCCCTCTTGGCGTGGGTTTTTTTAAACAATTTGCTTTGCCTCTCATGGTGAATTGTCATAATGTATAAATTTGCTGAGGTTCTCTTAAAAAGAAATTGCATGCATGGCCATCTTTGAATTGTAGCTACAAATCGTGATTAATATTTTCTCTATTGCTACTTTTCCGATATAGTTGAAATAGGAGGCACGTAGGCTAGTCTACAGGCACATTTGTAATTTCCAACTCGAATGTAACGAATGCAGGAGTCAAGCATCTCAAAAAACGTATAACACGTCGCTAGTATACAAATTGACTGCCTATGAGTGTAAGATTAAAAAAAGTATATAATATAATATTTTTATTTTTTTTATTTTTTTTAAAAAGGTTTTGCCAAATTTTAAAATGGTTACCTTCAAATTTAACAGAGTTAGCTAGGGTTTACTATATGGGGGGGAAGGTTTAATATTTTTTTCTATTAACGGTGTCAAAATCTGCTATGCATTTTTTTTAATTTTTTATAAAAAAATCACAATATAGCTTGAAATCAGTATCATCGTCAAACGTATAAATGAGAAAGATCGGACTGTCATGAAACTCCCATTTGCAGAGGTATGCAAATTACAGGGTGAGTAAAAAAATGATCCTGATGGTCCGCCATGTTTGATTCTTTAAATAATATATATCTAACATATGTGGTATCATCGGAAAGCGTATTCCATTATCTTTAATAATTTGCTGCAAAGATAATTCCAATCTGATAAGTATACGCCGAGCTACAGTTCTTTGAATCAAGTAGTCGCTTTAACCCTATGCACGGATTCCCATTTGACCGCGACTCCCCAAAATGATGATAAGGGTATATCTATGTTTATGTCAAAATATAAAGTGGTATCTTAAGGTGATAATGGTAAGTTTATAAGAAAAATCTTTTTTTTTTCAGATGCGGACATATTTTGGTCTTACAAATATAGACAATAACTAAAACATGAAAAGGTGTCACGCCCGAAGTTGTTCCTGCATATGGTAGATTAATTCAAACTCCTCCAGAAACTGATACAATTTATCAAGTTAATATTTTTCAAATGATTTGATGGGTAATGAGAAAGTAGCAACGTTAAGAGGGCATCGCTGTAAAAATTGTGACTGGAATTTGTGGGTTAAATAGCGTCAAGTTTAATTGCGTCAAAATAGCCCGATTTTCTCCAGACACTGATTGCTCCTTGAACGCCGTTCATTTGAATTCCTTGGACAGAGCTCCAAAAACGGACTATTGATTCAAACGACTGTAGCTTCGCAGCTAATTAAAGACAACGAACTAAACTTTCCAGAGGATATCACATATCTAGATATAGGTTACTTAATATTCCAAATGGGGGACACAATCTGGGTCAAGTTTTTTTTTGTTACTCACCCTGTATATATCGGAAGAGCGTGGCCCCACTGGTTAAGGTATTTCAAAACGTACGTGCTTTGAGATTGTTCGTATAACAACTTTCGGTTTTGCTATACAAATCAGTGAGAATAAGAGAGTAAGATCAAAGTAAAATGAGGATAAGATCGAACTAAAAATGTTGTGAGCAACGAATATCAGGAATTGTATTTCTATGTATATGTGGTTCAGCAATGAACTATAGCATGTGTATCACCTTAACCTGTTTTTCTATTTTAAATGCGTCACTTGGATGGAAAAATCCTTGTAAGAATATTCCTGGAATCGTCGTACCTTTGGAAACAGAAAAAAAAAAATAGTGATACCATCTTCAAGAGAAATGCCATGAGCAAAATTAGAACTTTATCTCACCTTTGTGATCTAACAAAAGAGATTTGTGAGTATGCCGGAGGTTGTGGAAAACCATTGTACCAACCTGGTTGCCCATAGAAAACTCATCACCATGGTACGCCAAGGACCTGGCAGGATAAGCAGAGGAGAAAGCGCCCTCAATAGTTGTAACTGGCTGATGAAATGTCATTTTGGATAATTGCGGTACATAAGAATATGCTTTGAGAATATATTGTATGTATTTTGTAATCTTTCCCTGGAGTTGCCAGCGCACGATGTATTGAAAAAAAAAAAACCCATGTGCGCTTGGCCGGATTCGAACCGTCGACCATCCTTCGATTACATGCAATCCGGCCAAGCGCCACATGGGGTTTTTGTCAATACTATCGTGCGCTGGCAATCTCCAGGGTGAGTAAAAAAAAAGATTGATACTGATTGTGCCCGCCATGTTGATTTTTTAAATAACATATATCTAACATATGTGGTATCATCGGAAAGCCTATTTCATTATCTTTAATTTGCTGCAAAGATATTTCCAATATGATAAGTATAAGCCGAGCTACAGTCTTTTGAATCAAGTAGTCAGCTTTTACCCCTATTCACGGATTCCCATTTGAATACACGGCGGCCAAAGACTCCCCAAAATGATGATAAGGGTATATCTATGTTTATGTCAAATAAAGTGGTATCTTAAAGGTGTAAAAGCCAGTGATAATGGTAAGTTTTATAAGAAACATCTTTTTTTCAGATGCGATATATTTTGGTCTACAAATATAGACAATAACTAAAACATGAAAAGGTTGTCACCGATGTCTGTTCCTTCATATGGTATGATTCATTCAATTCCTCCAGAAACTGATACATTTATCAAGTTAATTTATTTTTCAAATGATTTTATGGGTAATGAGAACGTAAAAACGTTAAGAGGGCATCGATGGTAAATTGTGACTGAATTTTGTGGGGTTAAATAGCGTCACGTTTGATCTGCAGTCAATTAATAGCCCAATTTTCTTCCAGACACTGATTTGCCTCGCTGAACGCCGTTCATTATGAATCCTTGGACAGAGCTCAAAACGGACTACTTGATGTGAATGATCTTTTGCAGCAAATTAAAGACAACGAACTAAACTTTCAGATGATATCACATATGTTAGATATATGTTACTTAAAAATTTTAAATGGCGGACACAATCTGGGTCAAGTTTTTTTTTTTACTCACCCTGTATCTATCGGAAGAGCGTGGCCCACTGGTCAAAACATACGTAGCTTTGAGATTTTTTGCTATAAAAACTTTCTGTTTTGCTATACAAATCAGTGAGAATAAGAGGGTAAGATCAAAGTAAATGAGGATAAGATCAAACTTAAAATGTTTGTGAGCAACGCTTATCAGGAATTGTATTTCTATGTATTCTGTGTTCAGCCATTGAAATATAGCATGTGCATCACCATAACTGTTTTTCCTTATTTTATGCTGTCACTTGCTGGAAAAATCCTTGTAAGAATTATCCTGAATCGTCTGTCACCTTTGGAAAAAAAATCGTGGTACCATCTTCAAGAGAAATGCCATGAGCAAAATTTAGAACTTTATCTCACCTTTGTTGATCTAACAAAGAGATTTGATTGAGTATGCCGTGAGGGTTGTGGAAAACCATGTCCAAACTCGGTTGCCCATAGAAACTCATCACCATGGTACGCCAAGGACCTGGCAGGATAAGCAGAGAGAAGCGCCCTCAATAGTTGTAACTAAGCTGATGAATTGTCATTTTGCGATATTGCGTGTACATAAGACTATTATGCTTTGGAATATATTGTTTATGCTCTTTTCTACACACACTGGCCAAAAGTATTGCAACATGCAGAAAACGAAATTCATAAAATACAAATTGATTTCATATTATACCATTGCCATGCATCATGTATTGAATGCCAACATTGTGTATTCGCACAGATGTTATTCCCCAGAAGGTTTGATTTAATTGTCAGGTTCCCTACTATGACGGATTAAAGGAACTGCGAACGATAACTTGCCGATTGCACTCCGAAAGGAATACAGACACAGAAACAAACGAAAGGGCTTCAAAATAACTGCTTATTGAATTATACGGATTGGTTAGGGTTTAACTTAGAGTTTACGGGAGAAAATCGGAGTGGATGTGTTGACCGGAAATGAGATAAAGTCAATGAAAGACAGTAGTCTTCGAAAAAATTCAGAAATTCGGCGCAACCGAAATGGAATTCGAATGATAAATCGCGTGTTTTACGTAAATCATGTCTAATTACGTGTTCATATTATATGAAAAAACAGCCAAAATGTCAACGATGGGATTAAAAAGTTGTTTTGAAGCTATCATGTGACCTCTTTTTTGGCATTAAATTTCCTGAGTCTAACGGTGATTTATTGACGTTATCTCATTTCCGGTCAATACAACCACTCCGCTTTGTGCCCTAAACATTTAAATAGACTCTGACAATACCGAACAGTTCATTTAGCGACTATTTTGCAGCGATTTTTGACGTTCGTGTGTCTGTATTCTTTCTGGAGTACAATCAGCAAGTTATCATTACCCAGCTTCTTTGGTAGACGTTTCATATAGAAGTCCCATGGATGCAAATGAGGTATTGCCATTCATTCCGTCAAGCGCTACACTAACTGCACAGCGTAATACAGCGCAAGACGGAATCAATTGTAATTCCTCATTTGCTTCCATGGGAACCCTATATAAAACGTCTACCGTTTTTTTTAAGCCGCCATATTTAGGGAAATCTGAAATCCAATTCAACGTTTCGCACTATTTGATTGCGCACTATTCATAACTTTGACAATAATTACGTAATGTGTAGTCAAGAACTCCTGGTACAATTTTAAATCATTATTTTTCAATATAAATTATTTTTCTGCATGTTGTAATACTTTTGGGCACAATTTTATGTATCCTCGATGGAGAAATTGTTTAAAATGCCCCCCCCCCCCCGAGAATGGGAAAGCCACTTGCCGGGTAGATAGATATTATCAATACACATCAGCATAATATGTGTCTTTCCCGTTCTTGGGGGGGGGGGGGGTTGTATAATAAAAATTCGATTGAAGCATACACTTAAAATTCCTCTAAAAGTGCAATTTTCTTGAAAATATGAACATATTCGGATCAGAAAACTTCACATTTAAAGTTATATGATTTATGAAAGACAACGCGATGTCTAAACTGAGAGCGCTTCTCTCTGCTTATCCTGCCAGGTCCTTTCATGATGACATGATGGCAAGTGTACAAGATCAAAAGTCATCATCTGCCAGCTGCCCAGTCACAAATGGTGTCAAACAGGGTTGTATTTTAGCACCAATACTATTCAGCATGGTGTTCTCAGCGATGCTTCAGTATGCTTTCATAAATGACTCCAATGGCGTCAAATAAAACTATAGATTTGATGGTGGCTTGTTCAACCTGAAGCGACTGCTGGCCAAAACCAAGATTCAAGAAGGAACAGCCTTCACTTGTGGTCTAGTGGAAAAGCGCAGGACTCATGATCATTAGGTTGTGAGTTTGAGCCCCGCCGTGGCCAACGTGTTGTGTTCCTGTGCAAGACACTTTATCTCACTTGTCTCACCTAACCCAGATGTAAATTGGGAGCTGTTAGGGGTAGTCATACTGTGCACCGTTATGATTGGCTACCGAATCTTCAATATGTGAAAAATGTTGATTTTCTACTGGCAGCGGAATAAATGTTAAGCGCTTTGAGACCTAAAGGGGGTTGTCCGATTATGTGTATTGTGTCCTAAATGATAACGAGAGGCCGGCACTTGCACATAAGCCCCTTCAAGTACCGTGGGGGAAAAAAAAACTTGCGGTTTGGTTTTGATGGTAGACACAAAAGAATGGGCATGTTGCAAAAGCCTATTCATTACTGTGTAATATTGATGGTTAACCACTAAGAACGCAGTTTCTTGTTATATCCTGGGGAAGGAAAGTATTTGAGGGCTCAAATTTCAGACGACAATGAGAAAAATACGGCATTTCATCTGACATCGAAAACCGTACTACTTTCGGGTAAATCAGGGGGCCCGAAGAAGATCGGAAGACACGCACCTTTAATTGGAAAAAGCGCTATATAAATACTTCATTGATTTTATTTTGTAATTAAAAGCCTGGGACCTACTCTTTGCCGATTGACAAAGCTCTTGCTGCTGGGTCAGAGGTTGACATGCAACACACTTGTAAATCTGCTTTCCCTGCCTGTGATAAGTTGTTACCAACCGAGCTCCTAGTAACCCATTACGTGAACCAACATCATGTCAATCATGAAAAGTCATGGCAGACAATTCACCTACTTGGGGCGTACCCTACCCCCTCCGTCAAGATCAGAAGTTAAACAACAGGATGGGCTTAAAGCCAGTGCTGCCTTTGGCCGCCTTCGTGGCAGTATGGGTAAGCATTGACTAAAGCTCAAAGTGTACCAAGCTTGTCTATGCCAACGGACTTTATGGCTGCGAAACTTGGAGTGGTATACCAACGACAGCGACAGATCTCTGAATCGCTTCCAATCTTAACTGCTTGAGGAAGATTCTCAGTATTAGGTGGCAACAAGACAAGATTTCAGACACAGTTCTCACTCGCTCCAACATACGAGTGTCCATACCATGCTGATGACATATCAAGTCAGATGGTCCGGTCATATGGTCAGAATGGAGAATTCTCGTATTAAAACAGATCTCTTTAGGAAACTTACAGTCTTGGGAAAAACGGTCACGTGGTGCTCCTACGAAACGGCTATAGACACTTTGAAAGCTTCTCTCAAGTGCTTTGATGTTGTTGACTCCACGCCCCTATAGAAACGGGGAAAGGCAAGCTCAGAAACGTGACTCATGGCGTGAAACCATTACCAATGGTGCAGTAACCTATGAAACTACAAGCACTTCCTTCAACAAAATAGAGTTGCATAGAAGGCACAGAAAGTCCAGCCAGAACTAGACACTACATATTAGCACAAACAACAACTGCTCATCTTCTTCATCCAGTGTTATATGTTCAGTGTCCGTCATCGATCATTCCGTGCCGAAATGGTCTTTTTAGAGGACCGAACTATATATAATCCTATTTTAAGGTGGGTGACTCGATCACGGTCGATTTTTCCTATGATGTCTTATCCCTCGCACGGAAGCATATCACCAAAATGTCGATTGAATACAAGCTGTGAGTTAAATCAGTTGAGTCATTTGGATAGTAGAAGCCAAAAAAAAAAAAAACACGCTAAATTGGACAGTGTGTGCTTAATGAATGTGGTATACCACATTTATAGACGTTTTTTTCATTCATAAACATCGAAAGATAACACTGCCCTGGGCCTAAACTTTCACTGCCAGGTAACGGTAATGAGAAAAACATATAAACTGTCGTTTATTACTAAAATTTAAATTTGGGAGGGATGGGGAGAGAGAAATTGTCGTTCGGCTCACCCATCTTTGATTATAAGACATTCTATTTGTGCAAAAACCACGGACTCTCTCTCTTCTCTTCAATTGCATTAACATCTTACAAATAATATTTAAAATACCATACACTAATTTCACATTTTATATATTTCCAGATATTACACTTGCAAATCGCTCACATACGTTCAGTTTTTACGGGTGAATCTACATATGTCACAGGGCATGGAAGAAAGAGTAGTACAACGATCCACCATCCGATTTTAATAGTTTATCCATCACCCGCCACAAAAGGAAGGGATTCACACGACCCCTTTATCGTAATCCCTCTGCCGCAAATCGATGATCGGCGAGCAATCATTATAATTTTTGAAAACTCGACACCTAAAAGTGTACAAGTATATTACAAAATGTTCCGGCTGTCTTCCGGTTTTTTTTGGATATTGTTGTGTTTTACGTTAAAATACCAGTGCTTTGTAAATCGTTATGTGTACATTGTACGTGCCCAAGGACTGCCCCAGTGGTGACTAAAAATTTGAACGTATTGACCCGGGGGCCGTCTTGGATTTTCGCTGGACATCCATGCTCGTTCCAGGGGATCTGAAAGCGACCCTCACGGGACCAATTCAGTTAAAAATATACCCGGCCCCTTAATGGGACCAGTTTTGGTTTTGAAATTATACTATTTTCAGTAAAAAATATATATACAACTAACGGTACAACAGTAATGTGGGCATTCTTACTGTGCTTTTTAAATATATTTTCCATAGTATTATCCCAGTTAATACCTCTTTTGGGAAATTCCATTATTAATACTTTAAAACATCTTGTATGCAAAATATTTTTATTTTTTTCAGTTTTTTAATTTTTTGTTAAATGGATATTAACTTTCATAATTATTATTATAATTGTTGTTGCTAGATTCTCTGATTAACAAATAAAGATTGATGAATAATTGCAGTGAGATTATCAGTGGCCAAATGGGGGTCGGGGAGGGCCGACTGGGGTGCCGAGGATTTTCTGAGGGGGGGAATTGGTGTCCTTCTCCATCGACACTGTATTGACAAACTGTCACTTCATTTGGGGGGGCGGGGGCGCCTTCTGAGCAGGGGGGGGGATTGTCATTTAAATAGTCTTAACAAGTACCCCCCTACGGCCTGACATTTTGGCAACATTGTTTTTCTTGTTCTTTTGACCTCCTGAAGCTATCTAGACATGTGGCATACTTTCACCACAAATTGCACACGGGACATTAATTTCATGGACATGTTGCTCCCTCACTATTTCCTTGTCTAATCTTGTGCGATTATGCAATAATTAAATAATGTACCCCAGCTTTATAGAAAGCAACAATTTCACAATATAACATCACTGTTGCCTACTATTATTACGCTACCATCAGGAAATCGTCACAAATCGTTCATTAACCTATAGGCCGGAGCTGGCCAAATAACACCAAATATCGCTTTTGGATTGACGAGGCAAGCGAGGTTAAATTACCTTACCCAAGTGCACAACACCTTGGCCTCAGAGCCGCAGCCCCCGGGCTAACACCCACATTCATTCAGATCATGGTTGACCGTCTATCACTTGGACCACAAGTTGCCCTCTTATTGCCATATGCGTTAAGAGCGCCCTCCTACTGGTTTGCCTTAGTCGCACTCGGGTCAAGTTACACCGGAGAAGTTGATTGTCCGTTCTGTGTCTTAATGTGGACATGTCCTACCCCCCTGCGCGCTTAAATGCAACAAACACAAAATAGCTTGCATCTTCATCGGGCATCTCATTAATATGCATATATTAGGGGTGGGAGAGTTTCCAAATGACACTCAGTACATGCCAATGACATTTATAATATGGTGGCCCAAAAATTTATGAAATTAGGCCTAAGTGCGTATGCTCATTATAATTACTTTGGACACCTTGAATTGGTTAACACCATTTCAGTAAACTCTTGGCATTCAAGGTTATATAAATAAATATAGTTGAGCTATCCTAAACGTAAAGACTCTAAAAATCAACCTACAGACGAAACCGGATGGATCTTTCGTCGAAACTTAACCGCATGAAAATTAAACTACACCTTACAGTTGGCACTATTACTGAACACAAGTTTGTTGAACCAAACAGTTCAAATTAAAAAAAACTCCAAATGTGGAAATTGGAAGGAAATATTAAGAAAGATTCAGATGTACTTTTGGGAGCATTTTGGAGCGTTTCAGGAGCATCTCTGAGATAAAAAAACTTGTAAATAACAATTAGACAAATATTACAGCAGTGTGATTTCAATCAGTTCTCCTATGCTAGGGTTAAAATCCGAATCCCATTCTACCGAAGTTTGGGGAAGGAAGAAGTTGAAGCGTTTTTTCTAAATAGGTTGAAGGGTGCTTGCTGAATCGAATTTTTGGGTCCAACCTCTGGGAAATGTGGGAACTTTGAAAAATAAGGGGTTTAAATTAGTACACGGGGTAAATTTGAAATCAAGTCAAATTGTGTTTAAATGTACACCATGTATTTGTCTCATTATAAGGATAAAAAGTTATAGTTCGCTAGGGTCCGACGGTAGTTAAAACAGGTACAGCCCCTATTAAGGTTTCAAGGTCATACTGGCGGTTCGGTAAAACGTTACCCAGTGCTCATTTCGTTGAAACTGGTTTGTCAAATTGTTCGTCTTGCCTTATACGACAAGTTTGGCATTTGGTTTCGTAATTTATGGGCAAAAGGTAACAAGGGTCTACAGGGGTCTAGAGGGGTCACCAAACTTGCCTCAAATGTATACAGAGCTGTCCCCCAAAGAATTGAAATGATTTTCTGCTTCAGTATGACAGGGGCAATAATTTGACCCGCTTTCAACAAAATCTGAGCACTGGAGTTTGTTGCGCCCGAATGAACTTGAACTATCAGGCATGTAGCCGAGTAATAAAGGGCGGAACCTATAAAAAATTATACTTTTTTAAATCCATATAATGAGACAAATACATTAGGTAATTTTAAAACACCAATTTGA
>JAMKCH010050177.1:0-10933 GCA_023653785.1 Ophioderma brevispina
AAGTATCTGAGATTTACATCAAGTAGGACAACATTAAGTCACTTCGACTAAGACTATCAGTTATCCTCTGACAAGGACTCAATGTAACATCATCCAAGTCTGTCAAGCGTCAATTAGGGGCAGATGAATACCTATCGCTTCTCTATTACAAACATTTGATGATATTCACCAGCCGCCACATCATCGCCCTCATCAAATCACCATCTTGTTCCTGTTCACCATGTACCTTCACATCACCGCCAACTTCCTCATGTCTGTTCACCACGTTTCTGACTCCAAGTCTGACTCCACGTCTGACTCCGACGTCTGACTCCACGTGATCAAATTGTTCTATTCCTCCAACTTGATCCACGTCTGTATAAGCCAATCCCCCCTTCTGACACCACTTGTGACAGGACTGCCCGCGCGCCACTGTCGTGACGGGGCACACGTATATGTGTATGGCTCGAGCGGCTGACACAAGATTATGTGGGGTTGGTGAGGACGGAACCCTCCAGTTGCAACGTAGGGAGTCGGAATGAAGCACGATAGCTTGAGACTTGCATCAGCTTTGGAAACGATATTAACAACTAGTAGCTACCAGAACTACATAACTACACACTTCAGTGGTCCGGGGAAGGAAAGGAAATTATTGCAAAACTCTGGGACCACACTGTGGGCGCAGCTAGCGCCGCCTGACACAAATGAACATCATACCTAATTATGGCTGAACGTGACGTCAGCTTAGTAGTAAGTCATTCATAGAAAAAAGAAACCTAAGCCCTGGTGTTTAGGTTATGTGATGCTCAAATTAACATTTTTAAAAAAAAAATTTTAGTATTATTTATGATGTTTAATAGTAGAACCTTTCCAATTTATATCACACTACGTAGGTCAATCGATCAATCGGTGGTTTAATAGAAAACACACACGGAAGAGTAAAAGGAGCCGGGAACCAACGTTAATTGGTATTGATCTTCGAAAATGGACGTTTCCGATTCTTCTACCCCCCTTCATCGTAAACAGTGTTAAAAAAAATTTAAAAATGCATCATTGTGAGTAAGATCACATTAAAACAATCGTTTTGTCTTATTAAACAGTTTGGAAAATATGAAATAATGAATTATGTGGACATACTGAATTATTGAGCGGCATTCTTTCTGACGGAGTCAGGAAACTGGGAATCAACTTTCATTAGCCTAATCAATTTTGTGCACGCAAATTCCCGAGTCGAATGATCATACGTGTGGGGCTCTGAAATAGCGTCCCCAGTTGTTTGCTACAAAAAATTCAGTTTGTGACAAAAAACACAGCTCCGCCAAGTCCTGCCGAAAATGGCGCTTTGAGCGCAATATTTGATGGTCAAAAGCAGCCCAATTGGGAGTGTAAAGCGATCAGAACCTCAACAGCTGCAGGTGACGGGGTGATCTTAGTAGAGGTGGGCTTATAGAGGGTCCTATTTGGGTCATAGTTTCAGTAACTTCGAACACAGGTTAGAATTGATGACTTTAATTATGCTTATCCCATTTTCGAAGGAAAACAATTTAAAAGTGCGAAAAACAGGGTGCCCCAACGAAAAATCCAAAATGGCCACCAAATTGCCCAAAAATCATATTTTTTATGCAAAATGTTAAGTTTTTGTTTAATCAGGCTTAATTTTTGTGGCACGACAATGTTTGCGCATGCAAGAATCATTCTATGCAAACTTATACCTCACCAAGACTTTCGTTTTCTAGATATGGGGGCAGTTTTAGCTTAAAATTGGAATGCGAGGGCGCTTTCCAAAAAGTACAATTCATATCAAAAGTTTTAAATTTTCAACTGGTGGGCCATCATCAGAAGTATTGAATCATCATTTTTGAAGATAGGAGAACTGTGTAACCACTTACCATCTCTGTGGCATCTTTAAAAGTTGACGAAAACACTCTATTGCATAAACAGGGGTCAACGAACTTTCTTACGGGGGTTTCAATGGAGGGCATCTTTATGACATTAAAAACCAGCCTACAGTTTTAAAACCGCAAACACTACGCAAGCCAAATTCGCAAGTGGTCATAAATAAACTCTCTTCAATTTTTTAATGTTACAATTGCCATGATCAAAAGGATGCGCATTTTATGGGAAAGCGCCCCCCTCAGGGGCTCAATTTTAAGCAAAAAACAGCATTTTCAAGAAAAGAAAAGGCTATGGTGAGATGTAAGTAGCATAGCCACTGATTCCTAATACCCCAAAACATGGTATTGCCACAAAAAGTAAGCAAATTGAACAAAAAATAATTGAAAGTTGGTTCAAAAATCTAATTTTGGACCAATTTGGCGGCCATTTGGATATGATTTTTCGACGGGGACACCCTGGTTTTCGCACTTTTTCAGTTTTTTCTTCAAAAGTGGGATCAGGTGATTAAAGTCATTCAATGAGCATGGTTCGAAGTGATCTGAAACATGACCTTTATAGTCCCACCTTTTTTTAAAATTTAGCTGAGTCTCTCCATCGGTTGACATATAATGCACGGAAGGTACGTTGTGCTGTGAACAGCGCGATGGATTGTGTGCAAAGAGGCTAAATAATGTGACGTCAAACTAATCAACGATAAACAAAATGTCCGTCGTGTCTGCAATATTGTTGTGATTTGTTACTGCTCAAAACTTCACGAAGTTACAAATACCATTGGTCAGAAAATTATTGAAGGACTTTTAAACCAGTGGAGAGTCCATATACATTGTATTGCACCAAAGGAGAAATTTGGAAGGTAATGTCTCCAAATGTAAATGAACTTTCTATAAATTTTGAAAGTGCTACGGGATTCACATAGCGTAAGGAAAGTGTGATTCTTACATCTTCTCTGGTGATTCTCAGATAGTATTCTGCCACCACAAACTTCAACATGCAGTTTATTCCGTTGAGGTGCGATTATAGTTGGGTGGCACAATACCAAATTCTCCTTAAAGTCATGGCACCGATCGCTTATAGCTCGTCGCCAGGGACCCCAGATTACGGAAGTGGCGAAAGTTTTCTATCATAGAAGCTTACTATTGTTCTTTTTGGTTATGTTATGATAATTAAAGTATTATATTTGTGGGAACCGGGGTACTCTTTATGAGGAATGAAACCCACGCCGATGCAATGTTAAGCTGGAAGAACAGGGCTCGCATTTTGGACGAGAATCGCTTCTCGCAAAGATTCTCGTAAACTGATTTGAGTGAATCAATTGTTGATTCTCAGTAAATTTAAAAACTTATCACAGTAGTGATTAGATGATTCCTGCCCAAATTTGTTTTAGGAATCAAGACTGATTCTCGCATACAGCGACAAATTATAATCCTGAGAATGAAGCGGAGGGCTGTTCTGCCATGCAAAATCAAGGAATTGTTGTAAAGATAGTACCGGGTCCCAATCATACTTTTATCTTCTCAAGCAAGGTAATTTTTTTTACTAAATTTCTATGGACCCTTATGGTTTTTTTACAACAACAGGACTACTACTACCAGTGGGAAAAAACCCGAAACAACAACATATTAAACGAAAAGAACATACCCAAAAGATTTGCAACATTGGCAGATGCGCGCGAGCCACGAATTTAACAAAAATGCAATTCAATGAGCACATGCAACATAGACACAATGGTAATACCCTGCAGTCTAAATTGCGAATTGAACCAGTTGGACAGGAACGAATGAAATAGCATAGATTCCCACTGTTCCACAGCTGTTTTTAAAGGGTTGACATGTTAGAATTTTACAGCTCCACTTATTGTATTTATAACAGTGCTGATTAGCATGATTAAGAATCTGAAATAAAAAAAAAGGGGGAGTGGTCCACTGACTTAGCTATAGCCAAAACAAAAAAAGGTATGGTGTCACTTTTAAACCACGCAAAAAGGCATGGGAAAAAAAACAAAAAATTGACATTTTAGATCGCCTACAAACTAAAAACTACTCAATTTTTTTAAAAATTTTAATTAAGTTGAGGTTCCGATTTTGTTCTTCAAAATTTTGAAATAAAAAATGAGAAATTTTCGGTATGCAGCAAAGCCTTGAACGTGTGTGTAAAGAATGTGCTCTTGAATGCGGGCGTAGAGGACTCGATTTGTTTTTATTTTAATTCTTTGCGCGAATGAACGCAAAGAAAACGCACAGAGATCCACGGTACCGGTATCTGTGCAAGCAACCATGGTATCTGTGTGTGGAACCTTCGCACCTCAAAATGCAAAATCTTTCTTTTGCCGCCTACAGTGGGTGCTAAGTTGAATGCCCAAAGCTCCAAACAGCCTGCGTGTAAACAGATCACACGTCAAACCCCTTAATAATTAAACTGAAATTGCTTAATTGTTAATGTTATTGTGATTATTCAAACACATTCGTCATGGTTTTTGTTATAGACCAGTTAATATCGTACGTCACTTCTTTTGTTGCCTGCGAATCCATTCCTGCAAATCGTTATGGCCCATAGTATTAAAACTAACAGATACAATTGCCCAGTGTGTAACAGTCAGGCCGACCTATTTCAAGATACCAGGCCCTAACATGTTTACAAACATTGCTGTTAACTGGTCTATAGAACAGTTTGTCTTGTAAAACGTTTGTGCATGTACTTTATCATAATGACACGATTTGACACAATTGTATTGAATTGCCTTCAAATTTTAATACTCACTATAAACGTTTGGATTTGATATTGTTCACTCCTCAGAATTTTACCAGCCATCCCAGCCAGCTAAAAAAACACCACTCTCTCAAGCAAGCAGCAAACCACTCAATGCAAGTAACCATGTTAGAAAACAGTTTTCAGCCCCAAAAGGCAACAACTCCTGTCAATGGGAAAGCGCCCTCTATGGTCAGTGATTGGGACATACCAGATGACTTGTTGGAAGATGCAGCTGGATTTGCTGAAGCTGCCAGTACAGCTGATGTCTTGTCAACCAAAGTGGATCAAGCAGAGGAGGTGGTGGAAAGAAGATCTAGAAAGAGGGATGTGGAGGACCTGTTTGGTAACCTCTCGGATAGTGATAATGAACTTGTTATTGATGCACCATTGCCAAGTATGAGTAAGTGGAAATAATTTAAAGCAAATGTTGACCAGTAATAGTATTTTACTCTAAGTCAAGGAAATTTCCAAATAAGGAGTTATGTACAATATATGACGACCAAAAAGGCAATCCAATCCTTTGTTGCCTCACAGACCAGGAAGACAAACATCATTGGTGTATGGAGAGATACACATGATTATCCGTAGCTTGTTAAGACAAATTAATTAAGGGAAAAAGTTCTGAATTATAAGATGAAATTGATTGTTCAAATTCTTCGTGGCAGACAAATTTTAATATGAATGCTTCGGTTTTATAATCGATGCCCAATTTACAAGATCTACAGTTGGTCAATTCTAGCTGCACACAGGTGTTAGTTAGCCTTGTTATTCATCATTTAATTTTTTTTATATTGGTGCTTACTATACTCCCCGCCTAAAAAATCCGATGTTGAAATGGCCATCAACATGCTCAAACTTGCTTTCAAATGAATATTGTTCACAATTTTTGGCTTTCAAACCGGAAATGACCCCCTTAATGACCTTTGACTCCTTATTCCTGAACACCCTATATGAAGTAAGGGTCAGTGGTTTCTCTGAACCAGTTTGGTTGATATCGGCGTAATCCTGTAAAAGAAGATAATTTTGACAATTAAATTACATATTTGAAGCCTGTGGCCATTTCAAAGGTCAGACAGGGGTCAATGTCATATGACATAAATGGGACGGGTCAGCAGTCATTTGATGTAAGTCTGGTTAGAATACGTCAAACCATGACTGAGCTAGACGCTGTTAAAATGTTGCCAGAAGAAAGAAAGAAAGAACCCGTCAAAAACAGAACAAGACGGCCGTCTTGTAAAAATACCAAAATAAGAATTTTAATGATTTTTTCGACGTTTCTGATCAGCAAATTGCTGCTTATCCCTTAAAATATGCAGCACATTCTTAGACCTATTATACAGGTAGGGTATTTGGAAATTTTGGATTGTAGTGAAAGAATTTGGAGGCTAAAAATTTGTAAAAAACAATTCAAGCTAAACAAAATTGATGTGTCACTGTCTGAGTGTGCATGAATTGCAAACTACCAAGTGCCATGTCTGTGACAAGAAGCTGAATGCCAAGCAACTACAAAATGCAATGTACTGCCTGTTTTGAAAAATTACTTGGTTAATTTAAACAGTTGAATACTTTTTTTAATCAGGTCCAAAGCCAAAGAGGGCTCGTAAACTATTCTCAAGAAAACAAGATGAAAAAGAAGGGAAGCAAGATGAACCGAAAGGCAATAAAGATGTTAAAACTAAGAATGCTCTAGATGACTTTGAAATCACACCTCCATCTTCCCCAACTGCTGATGAGAAAGCTCTGCTGAAGGTCCAAATGCACCGTGCTCTTAAACAAAACTCGGCTAGTGCGGTGCCTGTGAGAGAAAGTGCTTCAACTACCTCAAATTATTACAGTAGAAAGACTGTCTCTAGGCAACGAGTGCTCACCAGGCAACCAGCCGGTGCATTTGTCTCGGTTACTAATCAAGATGGGCAGCGGGTCTACCTCAAGAAGAGTGAAAAAGTGACTGCGGATAAAGAGGTAACTTATATTTTTGTGAAGTTTGTTGAGATTTTCCCACAACCTAAGGGATCTTTAAATGGAATGTACTTGTGCATGGATGACAATTGAGTAGACACAATGGCCATGGAATGCATCTGAATAATAGTTCAATATTATTAGGGTTGTGCAAAAATCTTTTGTTCTTAGTGATCATAGCGTTACGCGCATACGCAATATCACAAGCGAGCTACTATTAATGGCTTGGAGGTACGGATGTAAATAGTACCTGGCACACATCTTCATCAAAATAGTGAAACTATTGATTTCAGATCATGTGAGAGATGTTTAACCAATTAACAAACTCAAATGTATTTGAGTATATAATTTATATTTTCTTTTTGCAGAGTAACAATAAGACCTCACTGAGGCAAAAGCCTTTACAGCTGTTGTCAACATCCATGGGAACCCTCAAGATGCAGATAGAAAGAGAGGTAAGTTCAAATAAGTAGTGATTTCTTGAATGTTCGATTGTATATCTGGATGGAATCTAAATGTGTGTAAAAAAATAAATCAATCCTGCTATTTTCAGGTGTACAGTATCTGTCAGAATTTTTCGGAGTTATTTACTGTGCACCGAGCGTGGCATGCGTCAACACAAGTGAATGCCGATTGATGGCTTGTAAGTTGTTGAGTAGGTCGGCGTTTCCATTGGTGAATTGCACATAAGACCACCCATTTCGCGCAGGTATTAGGGCACAAATGTTGCCCACTTCTGAACAATTACATTTTGTAGCCCTTTACATTGATTCAAGGACATGTTGAAGTAGTGGAACTTTGGAACTATCTCAACACATGTGGGGGTCACTCTTACACATGTATAGGTGCTATCCTCTTGTGTCCACCCACCATGCAAAATTTTGCACCCCTAAATAGCATCATTTACCCAAACCTATACCCAAATGACGTATGGTGCCAAATTTGATACCGTTAGTGGTGTTATGATCTAAGCATTACAATTTTAATTAAAGGAGAAGAGTTGCTGCATTTTATTCTCACTTATCTTTAAGAAGACAATTCATTTTTCACGGATTAAAAAATAAGGAGTTGCATTGTAAAGGTTGACTACAGGAAATAAAATTTCATTCAAACCCTGATTCATGATTATGATGTGCATTCATGAAATTCATAAAATGGCATTCATCATTTTGTACAGTCCAGTTGTTCATTGAATATATTGCAGCCAAATTTTAATACAAATTGCACTGTTTCATTACAGAACCATCAGCGTATAATGAGAGAAGCAGAAAGAATCTCATCAAGTATAAGGTGTGTATTACACTGTATTCTAATTCAGTGGGCGTGGTTTATCATGTTAACAAAAAAATTTGATTAGTTTAGAATCAATCAAAGCTCCACCCATCTTTCAGGACCTACTGGGTAATAGATTGATAATGCGTGCAGCAATTACACGGTGAATATTTGACACACATAAGCAGTGGCGGATTTAAGAGTCAGCAGTGTCAGCAGCTGCTGACACACCCCCCCTAAAATATTGCTCTCCGGGCCCCTTAGACACCCCTAGTCGCACTAAAGTGGGACATTGCGTCGCTCTTCGCGACACTAAAGGGGGCCCCACATTAAGCTGCTGACAGGGCCCTTTTCCTTAAATCTGCCACTGCACATATGGTGTGTTTGTACTGCGTCGTGCACATCACGTTTATATGCAAATGCAATTTACGCAGCATTAGGATCACCATGACTTTGGCTTCTTAGATCGAAACATTTGTTTTCAAGAGGGGTGCAATTATTTAAATGAATAAAAAAGAATGATGTAACAATTGACAAATTACATCAATAAAATGCAAAAATTACATTTATATAAAAAAACAAGAATATAGATTATTTTGTTTTGGTTATCTTTAGATGTTGTCATAATGGATGGGTATCCATTATTTTGAGTGGTGGATGCAAATGACTTGTACTGTAAGTAAAATGAATTGTCCCTATTTTGGTAAACTACAGAGAAGATGAAGAACAGATGGCATCAGAAGATGAAGAGGAGACATCAGGCAAAGATCCTTCTCTCTGGGTGGATAGATATGCTCCCAAGAGGTACACAGAGCTTCTTAGTGATGATGTAAGTTATCTACAGGTGACTGGCCTTCAAAGATGAGTAATGTTGAAATGTTAAAGGGGCATTTTGTGATCTACAGCCTTGTCCCCTGACTTACCTAAAAAAAGTTGACTTTTATATCATCTGAACCGTTGGTCTAAGTATAGCATGTGTGCCTTATCTTACGTGCAAATTCGATCTACTCTGGAAGAAATTTGTAATTTTGTATTTCCGTCTGTAAATGGACAAAAATTAGAACAGTGGTTTATGGGGTACCATGATAAAAACATTTGTTCATAACATCAAAATGCCTTGACAAAATCCACTGACATTTTGGAATTAACCTTTTCTCAGGGATATCTAGTGACCCATAAACAAAAATATGGTGCTAGGATCATGAAATGTACCTTTAAGATTGAGGGTTTAATTGAGGTCTGGAAAAAAATGTTCATTTCCCAGCAAGATACGTTACCCCCAAGAAAATGGTGAAGGTGAGGGAACAGACCTGTTTACACAGGAGCAGCACTTCTCTCTTTTGTAAGATGTGTGAAGCCTCCATAAATGTCACTGCTGTCAATTTTTTTTTCAATTTAAAAATACTTTAAAACACTGCACAGCTGCATAGCACCATTGTATCAAAATGAATAGGGTTTTTATTGTTTTCACATCAATGGTATCTATTCATTCTATTTTGCGTGCATAAATAACCATTTTCTGTTTTAAAGCGGCACTGGCACATTTTCACAAAATATGAAATTTCTTCAAATTGCTCTCAAATGATAGTCTAGGCCATTGGAAGAACAGAGATATATTTTACACATAAAAATAACATACCCCAAAACAGATAGGGACATTGATATGAGCATAAAGACATCCAGGTAATTTGTAGGCCAACTTTTAAGTTTTCCATAACTTTAATCAACAAATGTGTATATTACATGAATATTTGTGACTCGTACTCACTGATATTAAAACCACAAGGTTATAGACCAATCAAACAGTGTGCATAGTGTGGGAAACATGCATACGGCGTGCGTGTTCTTGTGTTAAACGCCATTTCCGTCGGCTGCTGAATTTAACATCGCCGGCGACGCTAAATTATAAAATCGTTCTGTTTACCCATAAGGAAGCTGATTTGGTCTTAATCATTTCGGGTGAGGGCTTTTGTATATAAAAGCCCTACAACCATGCAAAAATATCGATTTTGAAAAATCTTGAGGGCACACTATTTTTCAAATGTGTCAGTGTCTCTTTAAAAGGTAAATTTGTCTCCTTTATTATATTGATACTTCTTACATTCATCCAGGCGTTCTTTATAATCTTCTCGATTGGTTAAGGTATCCAGTTTTATAATGAGCTAATCCTATATGTTTAATAACTTTTTTTCTCTCTCTAAGCAAGTTAATCAGCTCGGCCTTTCTCAATCGATAATAACCACGAAGTCACAATTTGTCGCAATCTGCCTCATTTCTCTCACAGTCATGGTTTCTCCACTCATCCTATTCATTATACGCATATGACTTTAAGCTAATTTTCATTTTTTTAAAAAGTGTACGCAATAAATGTACACAATTCCTGTGAAGTAATCTTTGTATGGGAGGGGGGGGAATTAGGAGGTATTGACAGGAGTTCCTGTGAATTTTAGGAGGTATTGACAGGAGTTCCTGTGAATTGGGAGAAAATGTCCTAGAATGCCCCATATGGCTACTTGAATTGCTTTATTGCTATGTAATGTTCATCAAAATACGTCATATGGGAAAGCGTCACTATGGACATACATCATAATGTAGAAAGGACTTGATTTAATGATTTTGGTAGTTTTTAATATAAATTTATTTTCCATAGGGTGTAAATCGCAATTTGCTGTTCTGGCTAAAACTCTGGGACAAAATAGTCTTCAACAGAGAGAGGGTGTCCAACAGGACAAAGAAACAGGATGAGAAGAAAAACAAACAGCAGAATTTCAAGAGTAAATGGCAGCAACAGCAGGAGATCACTGAAGTAAGTATTCAACCAGGGCTAGAATTTCGGCGAGAATCCGAGATTCTCGTAAATTGATATGCGTGAATCAATGTTGATTCTCGTAAACTTTAGAACTTAACACAGTAGTGAATTAGATGATTCCCGCAAAATTCATTTGTGAGAATCAAGTGTCAACCTTGGTATTGCATTTTGGCCGGGTGACGTTTAGGGAATGTGTAGTCTTTGTCAAAGACTCCTCAACCAGGATCGCCGGAGGTGCGTGTCGAAGGTGAAGCCTTAGGCCGAGCGGAG